>CM022298.1:22207363-22371793 GCA_011799875.1 Thinopyrum elongatum
CGGAGAAAGCCATCGGCCGGACTTGGCTTCGAGGATGCCGACGTCCATCCGGCGAACGGAGAGGATGGGGAGACCCGCTATGATCCAGAGGTCCTCCAGGGGAAGAAATGAGGGAGAATGGGGACTTGGCTTGCTCGAATTTAAGCGGACTCCGACGATGACCGTGGCGGCCGTGAGGAGCGAGGAGAGCTCTTTGAGCTCGGTTGAGAGGCCGGGGGCGCTTCAAGGAGGGAGAGGAGGAGGTTGTGGGTGTGGATGATGCTCGGAAGGAGCTCCGGCCGGGCTATTTATAGCCGGGGTGGCGGAGAAGATAGGTTTGGCTGCCGTGTCTACCTTAGCCGCTCACTGGCGCTCTAGGACGTGCGGCGGCAGGGGGTGATGTCGGCAGAGCCTCTAGGAGAGTGGAGAAGACGGCAGTGGCTTCGGGAGAGCTCTCGTTGGTGGTATACGGCGGCGACCATGTGCGAACAGTGGCGGAGTAATGGCAGTTGTCGCGGCGTGACGGAGAAGAGGACGGAGGCGGAAATGACCGGAGATGAGGGTGTGGACGACGGGGAGTCAGGTCGGCACAAATGGACAAGCCACGGCTAGCTGGTCGAGGCGACCGGACAGGGTCAGTGCCCAGAGCACCATTCTCGCATGGCCGCCGCGTGGTCACCACGCCAAAACATGCTCTGTTACTCTACAGCCTGTCCAATCTTGTCCAACAGCTCCCTCTCTGCTCAAATGGAAGATCTATGTGGATGGAACCATCTGGGAGGCTCTGAGGTGAGGGAAACTTGCTGAAGAAGTCTTTGACAGCAAGGTGTTTGTAGATATTTCTGGAGAAATGGATGGATAAATGGAGCTGGATATTTGTCATAACAGAATAGGGTAGGAAGGAGTATATGCCTGCAAAATTTGAAGTCACTTAGACCCCATTTGGATACACTTCCTTCACAAACCACAAATTGGTCCAGAAACTAGAATTTGGAGCTCTGATCAAATGGCTTGATGAAATGAGATGAAATTTGGTGGATAGTGATGATTTTAATATATGAAGCCACTGTAAAAGTTTCATACCATTTGGGTACACCAAAATGGTACTTCCTTCACAGAGCTTTGAAATGGACAAAAACTTGAGAAAAATGCTGTGGAAGAATGGATGGATGGATTGAGCGGATTTTTGGTTTCCATGAGTGATTTGTCAATATTAATCACCATGGAAAATTTTAGCTCAAATAGATCAAAGGTTCAAGCACTTCCTTTGCAAACTAAAAATCTGGACAGAATTTGCAAATTGATGCTGTGCTCAAACTTTTTGAACTATGGAACTTGGATTTTAATGGAAATGGTGAATATATGGATAGGAGAAGCTCCACAATTTATTTGGGATTTTTCCTGGCTACCAAAATGGTAGTTCATTTAGAAAGTGCCCAAAATGCAATTTCCCTTATTTAATTATAGCCAATATTTTTATGGGAGCTCAATATAATCACAAAGAATATCTCCACTAGTTTTCATGAACTCTGTAGATGGATAGATATTTTCCTGGATTTAATTCCTTTAACTGGTAGAAAAGAAATTGCAAATGACCTGGCAATATTTTTGCATATCCAAGGTTTAAAGATGGAGGATGATCACTGGGAAAAGTTTGGAAGGCAACAGATCAAAGGAAATCGGGGTTCCTTTGTAACGGAAGAGATTAGGGTTGCCCTTCCGGTGACTCGGAAGGTAGGGTTTCGGCGGCAAAATCCTGAGAATGGATCTTGGGTGGCAAGGTTGATCTGAAGAGAATCTCTGGCTGGATAGGAAAGGCAAGGCTATATGACCATCTTCATATTCCCAAGAGCTAGTGAAATCCGATAACACCGAGAAAAAGGACGGGAGTCAAATCCCACGAAGGAAAAAAAAACAGGAGCGAAAACCAGGGTGTCACAAACAGCAGCCTAGGTCATACTGGCTTTGTCAATTTAAGCAAGGTTTCCCCTTGCGTGGATTGAGCCAATAATTTTACCAGAGCATACCATAGGCATAAATATGATCTACAATTAATATCATCAATTGTTGAAGCGCCTAAGTATTCTTTGGATTTATGTTCCCAAAGTGACAGAAACTGGAATTGTTTCTGGAAAAAGAATATTGCTTTTGGGCAAGGAAATATTGGGTCACTCCTTTGATACATGGGGATTGGAGAGTCTTTTCAAGTCTTGGGGCAAACTAGCTCAACAAAGAAAGGGAAGTTTCCTTTGTGTCAATTCTGAGCTAGGGTTTCAAATTCCAGATGACTGGGATTTGAGCTGGGTTGGTCTGGCTGTGCTGTGATTTAGGTGGAAACTAGAGTGAGGTGAACTTTCATCACAAAGTATAGAAGAAAAGTGTTGAAAGAGAGTCAAAAGTCGATAACAGCACAAAAATAAAAATGGTCTGATTTTTGGGGTGTTACAAATCCTGAGGGTCTTCAACTTTTTGGGCGGTACCATTTGTTCACTGGCCAGATAAATAGTCCATATGCACTCGTCATGAACGACGGTGGGGGCACTATGAACCAAATATTACTTTGGTACCTTTTTGGCGGATGGTAAAACCACATGTTGCTTTGGTTCCTTTTCGGCGGATGATCCGTCACCCAATTTATTGCGATTTCGCTTTCTATGCTTTCTGGACCGGAGAGGGGCCCCGCAAGAGACGATTATCCGGAATCCATTTCTTGCCTTTGCTAATCTTTAGTAGCAATAATGAGTCATAAAGCATAATAGGACATATTGGAAGCATAAAAAATGAAATATCGGGTGAAAAATTTGGCATGACCATTGATAAAAATAGGATAGAGTGAGTGCCAGAAATTTGGTGAAGTGGAAATTAATCGATGTTTCGCCAAAACATTGACATTCATTTTGATCCCTGCAAATTTAAACAAAAGCGCGAATTCATCATGAGCAACACATGCGCGAAAATTGCGAATTCATTGCGACCAAGCATGAAGTTGCTGTGACTTGCTCTTCTTGCATTTATCCATTTACTTAATAGCAACCACCTAATAGCAGCTTCTTAACAACAACAACATTGACCTCACTAAGCCACCGCTTAAATCAACAACAACAACAACAACAACAACCACCACCACCCTAGGCAAGCATTATAACAAACACTTGCAGAGCACCGCTGATAGACGCCGGAACTTCTCAAGGAGGGGGGAATGGAGGGGCAGAGAGGGGAGGGACGACAAGTTGAAGCATAACCGCGCCGCTCTCTGGTCGGCGGCGTTGCAGACCATTGAGGGCGATGGCACGCGCGCGGCGTTCGACGACGGCATGAAGCAGCAGGTGCGTGGTGGCGACCCGGACGTGGAGTTTGACGGCGACGACCCGGACGTGGAGGACTAGGACGGCGACATCGACTAACACGGGCAATGGTGGCGCTGTCAAACGACGACGGTAGCGCGTTTGAAGCGGGACGAAAGGGCCCGGATCAATTTGAGGATGTGCTGGTGCACATGCGCGGTTGAGTTGCGAAAATGGCTAAGTCAATTTGGGATGGTACGGGACCCACTACTGACGGGCGTACAAAAGTGCCCGCCACAGCTGACGATGTAGCAGTGGCGGTCATTTTCCGGCGCCCGCCACTGTATTTGTTTTTGCATTTTTTGTGTTATCCTAGTGTTTTGTTGTTTTATGGGTATATTTTTGTTGTCAATTTTTTGTGGGGTTGAATTTAGTATGTAATTATAGTCATACCAAACTACTATTGTCATTCTTTCAGCTGGTTTCTTATTTTTAAAGTATTTAATGAATTTCTATCCATTCAAATGAGCAAAATGCTCTTCGATTGAAAATATTATGCAAATAAGGTCTGAAAAGGATGAAACTTGGCATGGTGCCATTATATGACCACTATAGGGTGTGGTAAAAATTTGAGAGAGTTACGGGAAAAACATGATGAATTTCATGTATAAACTGAACACTCTCTCGCGAAGTATCAGGGTTTCGAATGGAAACCGTCGACTTCCAAATATAACTTAATTTTTTAACATCATTTCCCTATTGAACTTTTTATATGTTCAATATACACCATTGAAAGTGCCATGCTCAAATTTGGGACTATTCTAGGTTGATTTGCTATTTTTAAAGGATTAAATGAATTTCTAGCCATTAAAATGAGAATTTTTTTCTTCATTTCCCAAAAAAAGCAAATGAGCTGTGAAAAGGATGAAACTTGTTATGGTGTCATTATATGACCCCTATAGGGTGTCGTAAAAAATGAGAGAGTTACGGGAAAAACTTGATGCACTTCATGTACAAACTGAACACTATCGTGAAGTATGAGGGTATCAAACGAAAACTATCACCTTCCACAAAGAATTCAATTTTTTAACATCATTTACCATAACAGTTTGTTGAATCGAAGTCCCATTCTCAAATTTAGCCACTTTTTGAGTTGATATGATAATTTTTAATCATTAACTGAATTTCTATTCATTAAAATGAGCAAAATGCTCTTCGATTCAACAAAAAGATGCAAATGAGTTCTAAAAAGAATGAAACTTGGCATGGTGTCATTATATGACACCTATAGGGTGTTGTAAAAAGATTGAGAGAGTTACGGAAAAAACTTGATGCACTTCATGTACAAATTGAACACTCTCTCGTGAAGTATCAGGGTTTCAAACGAAAACCGTCACCCACTACTAGGGAAAACCTTATACACAAAAGCTTATCCGTAGCGCGGTCTAAAAGGAGGCGCTACTGCTAATTAGTAGTAGCGAGGGGTATACAACCCGCGCTACTACTAAGTTGATAGTAGTAGCGAGGGGTATAAACCCGCGCTACTACTAAGTGGTCTCCACCATGCCCCCGGGATAGGCCATAGTAGTAGCGATGGGTATAAAACCCGCGCTACTACTAAGTTGATAGTAGTAGCGAGGGGTATAAACCCACGCTACTACTAAGTGGTCTCCACCATGCCCCCGGGACAGGCAATAGTAGTAGCGAGGGGTATAAACCCGCACTACTACTAAGTTGATAGTAGTAGCGAGGGCTATAAACCCACGTTGCTACTAACTACCTGGTTTTTGAAGAGCCCTGAAATCCCCATCTCCTCCCCCAAATCCTTCCTCTCCCTCGTCACTCTCCCCCCTCTCTCTCCATAGGCTCTCACATGGACCTCCTACCCATGCGCGCCTCCTCCTCCATGGCGCCAAAAGAGGCCGCTGCCTCGCGCCGCCGGCATCCCGGAGCTCGCCGGTCTTCCCCGCATCTCAATGCCACCACACCGGAGCACCTCACCACCAGCGACCAATCCCGCAGCTACCTCCATCTCCTTGCTCTCTCCCTCATTTTTCTTTTTCTCTCTATCCCTCTGGTTTGACTCACCCTCCCATGTACTTGCCCATGTAGGTCGTCGCCATGGACGACCAGGAGCTTGCTGCCTTGGCTGGGAAGAGGAGCCCCACGCCGCCGCCTTGCTCGGCCATGGAACCGGGCCCTCTGCAGCAACCGTCGCTGGATATGGTCTGCCGCTGCGGCGACCCCTGCAATCGCTGGATCGAAACATTTCTGTCATTGACAGCACGCACGGGATCGAGAATTTTTTTTGTTTTTGAAATTAATAGTAGTAGCGCGGGTGGCTCCCACGCTACTACTAACATACGTAGTAGTAGCGCGTGTGCACCCGCGCTACTACTACAAGTTAGCTGTAGCACCGTAGTAGTAGCACGGGCACCCGCGCTACTACTAGCTGTTTAACCCGCGCTACTACTAGGCTTTTCCCTAGTAGTGGCCTTCCATAAATAATTCAATTTTTTAACATCATTTCCCTAACTCTATGTTGAATCGAAGTCCCATTCTCAAATTTCGCCACTTTTTGAGTTGATATGGTAATTTTAAATCATTAAATAAATTTTTAGTCATTAAAATGAGCAAAATGCTCTTTGTTTAAAAAATATATGCAAATGAGCTCTGAAAAGGACCAAACTTGGCATGGTGTCATTATATGACCCTATAGGGTGTGGTAAAAATTTGAAGGAGTTACGGGAAAAACTTGATGCACTTCATGTACAAACTGAACACTCTCGAAGTATCAGGGTTTCGAATGGAAATCCTCGCCTTCCACGTAGATCTCAATTTTTAACATCATTTCCCATAACTCTATGTAGAATCGAAGTCCCATTCTCAAATTTGGCTACTTTTCGAGTTGATATGATAATTTTAAATCATTAAATGAATTTCTAGTTATGAAAATGAGCAACATTATCTTTGATTCAAAAGAATATGCAAATGAGGTCTGAAAAGAATGAAACTTGGCATGGTTTCAATATATGTCCCCTCTAGGGTGTGGTAATAATCTGAGATTGTTACGGGAAAAACTTGAGGCACTTCGTGTACAAACTAAACACTCTCTCATGAAGCATCAGGATTTTGAATGAAAACCGCCGACTCTCATAGAGAACTCAGTGATGCAACTTTTTTTATGTTGAATATACACAATTGTAAGTCCCATGCTCAAATTTGATACTATTTTGGATTAATATGATAATTTTAAAGCATTGGAAAATATGGAACCATTGCTCGGTGGCAACCCTGTTACGCACCCAGCACTAATAATTTTGGAATAATTTTGGCGTGGTCGTGAAACATCGCTGTGGCGGGCACTATTTTTTACCCGCCACTGGTAAGTACAAAGCAGTGGCGGGAGTTCATTTGTTGCCCGCCACTGATGATTTTATCCCATGGCTAATTTTGAAGAAAAATACGAGTGGCAGGTTCCTATATTTGCCCGCCACTGGTGCAAGTATGTCAGTGGCGGGCGACGATTATTATCTGCCACTGGTACTTGGCCAAAATAGCAGCGCGTATAAGTCTTTTCCCAATAGTGCGACTAAACAGAATAAACCTAAGCGTCCCTGCAAAAAAAAAGAATAAACCTAAGCAAACACTTGAGCATGATTCAGTTTGTGCTATCTGCGGTAACGATGAAGAAACAGAATTTCATGTTATCATCGAGTGTACTAAAGCACGAGCGTACTAAAGCACGAGCGCTGAGGTATGCGATCAAGAAGCTCAGTACAATCCGAAGCAAAGAAAACTTCTGTCGTACAGGTAATGATTGGTTGCAGCATTTGTTGGCTGCATGTGATGTCGAATCTCAGGCCAAAGTGCTTTTAGTATTGTGGCGTTCGTGGCATCTTAGGAATGATTGCACCCATGAGAAGGGCAGTGCATCTGTTTCGGCTTCGGTGGCCTTTTTGTAGAGCTACTGGGAGATCAGCCTAGGGCAGTGTAGTCCGAATGATGCTAAAGGCAATATAGTGGCTGTCGGCAGCGGCCAGACCAATCAGTGTAGCCTGCAGTAATCATGGAACAAGTGGGTGCCTCCTATTGCGCGCTCTTGGAAAATCAACGCTGATGCGTTGTTCCTCAAGGACACGGGGCAGAGTAGTGTGGGGATCATTGTTAGAAATCATGATGGAGCTGCCGCTCTGTCAGTTGGTCGGTGTGTTCAATGGTGCAGTAGTGTTGAGGAAGCCAAGGCTATGGCAATCAGTGTGGGTTTGTCTGAGCTGAGAAAACTTTACAGGGGACCGATCGCTGTGGAAACTGACTGCGCATCAGTCGCTGCTCTCCTGCAGCCTGACACTCCGAACAGATCAAGCATATTCCCTATCATTGCTGATGTGAAGGTCATGATGAGAGTTGTTCGAATATTAGGCAAATTCATAATTAATTCCAGTAAATAATTCATGACTAGAACAGAAAATAGCATGCAACAATCTGGCATACTAGATGAATAGGAAAACATGCACAGCAGCATCACACATGTAACAGCAACTACAGATAGAGACATGAACAGATCACGATGGACGTACTATTCGTTAGCTAATGCAGGAGCGACGTTGTTGATGACGATGTTGGAGACGATCTGTTGCTGACGACGATGAGTAGCGCCGCCTGACTTTGACGGAAAACGACCCGTGATTACGAACTTGACCAGTCGCACAGAGCGCTTCCCAAAAACCTAATTCGTCCTCTCCCGGTGCAAGATCTCAAGGACGAACGGTTCCGGAGACCTGCTCCCCCGCACGCCGGCGTTCGGGATGAAGTAGACTATAGTGGCGGCGCAAGTTGCGAGATGAGGCAAAACCCTAGGTGTTTTCGATGTATCTTTGGCCGCGGCGGTAGCAGTATATATAATAGTACCAGAGGCGGTTCTGCAAGGCGCATGACTAGATTTCGGTGGACCATTCACGCGCATGTCGCATGCGCCGCCCCGTCCCAAGCCCTAGCCCGAGCCCGGCCAGGCCAGGCGAGCGAGCGCGCGCGTGTGGTCTTCTATTTCTCTCCTTCACACCTCACTAAGTGTGGTGTAGAGAACCCACTATATAAAGAGGTCTAACACTTCCTTCACTAGCGGTATGGGGCTAAACTTTTAGCACCACTACTTGCCATTTCTCATGGGCCTAGTTTGAGATTTCAGAAATTCTACAGGGGCTAGGCCCATTATTTCTGACAATCCCCCACCAGATCTCAAATACTCATTTAGAGATTTGCCTTTTCTCGCAACTTGTTCAATATACTAGTATTTCAGCAGAGACTGTTAGGTTGAACTTCTGCCTAGAGCTTTAAGTTACATCCATCCACAACTTGACAATAGACTATACCTTGAATTGCTAGTTTTGTGTGAACAGGTTTCACTCAAAGTCTTAACCAGTACCTGGCTGCCAGTAGGCTACCCCGTGGTTCGGAGCATATATGTCGTACTCCCTGGTCTCTTCGTGAGCTTACTAGAGATAACCCAAGTCTCATAGACTGCGACGTTAACAGTCGGAGCTCATATATGTGCGTTCTTTCAGGACTTCTCTGTAGGACAACATCTTTGCAAATCATAGCCAATAGAACCACATTAAGGCATGTAGCCAACCTACCTTACAGCTCTGAGCCTTACAGCTCTGAGAGTTTTGAATCTTCACCTAGAGTCGGTCACATATTACTCTCCTCAGTTAACCAATAGCTTGTTCTTCCCTGGTCCTAATTCACGCGATCTCCGATCACAAAGGTTGGGTTACTACTATGGTGTAACATCTATGGGTCTCATACCCATCTCCCTCTATGCATTATCTATCACATTTCGTGATAGTCCCTTTGTAAAGGGATCTGCTAGGTTTTTGTCTGTTTGAATATACATAACAGTTATTACTCTGAAGTTTCTCAACTTCCTGACAGACTTCAAATGTCTCTTCATGTGTCTTGATGACTTCGCATTATCCTTAGAATTGTTCACTTTAGCGATAACCGTTTGATTGTCACAATTCATAAGAATAGCCGGTACAGGTATTTCAACCACAGGCAAGTCCATAAAGAGCTCACACAGCCATTGTGCTTCAACAGTGGCTGTGTCTAAAGCAGTAAGTTCTGCTTCCATAGTTGACCTCGTCAATATGGTCTGTTTGCAAGACCTCCATGAGACTGCGCCACCTCCATGAGTAAATACATACCGACTTGTGGCGTAGAGTACATCAACATCCAAGTTTACGTTTCTTAGGGATAGGAAAATTGAACTTTGCCAAGCATCCCCAAGTGCGCAAATAAGAAAGTGATGGTTTCTCCCAACCCACTCCTCATAAGGGGTTTTCTCTTTGTTCTTGTTAGGAACTCTATTCAGGACATGACACGAAGTCAAAAAAGCCTCCCCCCACCATGCCTTAGATAAACCCGTAGTGTCTAACATGGCATTCACCAAGCCAGTCAGCATGCGGTTTTTCCTCTCGGCAACCCCGTTTGATTAGGGCGAATAGGGAGGCGTCCTCTCATGAATAATACCGTGTTCCTCACAAAATTCATCAAATAATATGGGAAAATAATCTCCACCATGATCCCACCTAAGATGTTTGATCTTTCTCTTTAGTTGATTTTCAACTTCAGCTTTATAGATTTTAAAGTAGTCTAAAGCTTCATCTTTAGTTTGCAGCAAATAAACATAACAAAATCTAGTCGCATCATCAATCAACGTCATGAAATATCTCTTTCCACCTTTTGACAACACACCATTCATCTCACATAGATCAGAATGTATGAGTTCTAGAGGTACCAAGTTTCTCTCCTCGGCAGCCGTCTGAGGATTTCGAGGTTGCTTCGATTGCACACAACTATGACACTTAGAACCTTTAGCAATAGTGAAATTCAGAATTAAACTCATACTGGATAGCCAAGACATTAAACCAAAATTAATGTGACATAAATTAGAGTGCCAAACACTTGCATCATCATTAACGCTAGCACAAATTTGGTTTATTGACTTATTGCAAAAATTTGAAAGGGAAAAACGGAACAAGCCCCCACACTCATAGCCTTTGCCTATAAATTGTCCATATCTCGACACGATGACTTTATTCGACTCTAAACTAGCTTAAACCGATCTCGACATAGAAGGGAGCCGCTAACTAGATTCTTGTTCATAGTAGGGACATGCTGCACGTTCCTTAGCTGCACGATCTTCCCCGAAGTAAACTTCAGATCCACCGTACCAATGCTATGAACAGAAGCATGTGACCCATTCCCCATTAGGATGGAAGAATCCCGTGTGACCTGATAAGAAGTGAACAAAGAGACATCAGCACACACGTGAACGTTAGCACCCGAATCAATCCACCAAGAAGATGATTGAAATAGTGTAAGAACAATAGGTAAATTACCAAACCCATCAGTATTGCTAGCTGTCAGCATGTTGACAGTCTTGGAGCTCGTTTTCCCTCCACGGTCTGAACGACCAGGGCATTCCTTGGAAAAGTGTCCGGGTTTTCCACAGGCGTAGCACTCTAGCTCAGCCTTGTTCATCTTCTTCTTGAAAGTAGTAGTCTTGACAGGCTTGTTCTTTCCTTTGTTCTTGTTCTGTGGGTACCTATGCACCATATTGGCGGTAGGCTCAACCTCACCTCCTTTCCCAGTAGTGTCTTTAGCCTGAACTTTCTGTAGGGTAATGCAGCAAAAAACAAAAAAAAAATCGAACTACAAGCATGCGCAGGACCACTATGAAGATGCGTACAAGGTTTGATCTGATCATTACCGACTCGAAGCGCAGCGGATGGAGAGTCGGTGAAGATCGGTGGTGCAGATCCCCGCAGCTAGGATTTTACAACCTCCCAACAGCGAGGATGTACTCCCTCGGACAGCCCCTCAGGCGGTCCCTCGAACAGCCCTTCGGGAGGCTCACGGTCAGATCCTCGGAATGAACATCGGACAGAACCTCAGCGTATCTCTCGAACTACGATCGAAACTATGACCTCTCTACCAGGTTGCACACATCCGGTGTCAACTATCCAGCTAGGCTTCGCCGTCCAGAACTAGGCCCTACCGAAGACTAGACAGCCTTTCGGCTACGAAACTATTTCGTGGAGGGAGAGAAAGAAAGCCAGATCATTGCATGGCATGTGTTGAGAGAAACTTGAGTGAGATGGAGAGCTCTGTCCACCTCTATTTATACAGGAAGCAAGGGGTAGAGGCTATGGGGAAAACCCCAAAAAGCCCTCAGATATTTTCCCACTATTCATGAGATATTTTCCTCAATAGTGTTTCATCTATTCATGAGATACTTCCCCTAATAGTGTTTCCACTATTCATGATATCTTTTCATGAAATATTTTTCCATGACCGTTTAATCTGAAAAAATTCCTGAAGGTCCAGAACATTTCCGTCACACCCTAAAATAATTTTGGACGTGTTCCGGAACATTTCTGGTATGAAGTTTTATCTCCGAAATATTTTCGGTTTTCTCTCTGAAACTTTTCTGTCGTCTCCTAAACTTTTCCAGAAACAATCTCTCGGACTCCCTGTCTATTACTTTGCAGATAGATGACCCTTAAGTGTGTGACCTTGCAGGTTCGTTGAAGTATAGACATGACCGAAACTTTTCTGATCAATGATCAATAGCGGAACCGTGGACATCCATATTGATCCCTATACCCACACGAATGAATATTCGAGCTAACCTGTAATTACCAAATACTGTTCCTCTTGCTTCGCGATATGTTACAAATACCCGATGTGAGATTTAATGGCATCCCCGTGAATCAACAACTTGTTCACTATGCCAATTTCCTCGTTACTGGTTTTGTTCTCTTTTCTCGTTCCCGCATTCCGGCATCCCTGTGATCAAATCATGCTGTCTCTGGCCAGACGATGATGGATACCGTAACACCAAGAGGGCCTAAAGAATATCTCTTCATCGTCGGAGGAGCAAATCCCAATCTTGAGCTATCTAGTCCCTTGTCATACTTTTCCATGAACCCGAAAGCCGTCGTAATAGCCACCCTGTTACGGATGACGTTTAACTAACCCCAAAGTTCATAAAACAAGTATGAAGGAGCTCGATAATCTCATGGTCTAAGGAATTATGCAAACGATAACTTTCTCTATGTTATAAAACCATTAACTTGTGATGAATGTATCTCATAGCATAACATCAATATGGGTCAATTCAACACAAGTGATCTTTTAACATTGCGTCCTCAAAATTGCCGGCATAGTCATGCCCATGATCAGGAAAATGTGACCATCATGCAATGCTTGAGCTAGTCTTACAGGCACGACTAGGAATATATTTTACCGTTTATTATTACACACATGCACATGGGTTTTCCTCTGATCCTTTATGGATATACGGGCTCAAGGACCATTGCAGTTTTAGCATAGAACATAAACATTAATTACAAACTTGGAGATAAATAACAACAGTTATTATAGCCTCTAGGGCATATCTCCTATAGACTCCCACTTGCACTAGAGTCAATAATCTAGTTTACATAGCTTCCTTAACACCAATGGCGTTCCGGTGCTGTTCATGCTTTGCTCGTGGCAGAGGCTTCGTAATCGGGTCTGACTCGTTCAGATCCGTGTGAACTTTGCGTACTCTTACAAGACCCTCTTCAACATGATTTTAAATGAGTTTTATTTGCGTACAATATGTCTGGTCTTATGGTGGGAACATGGCTCCCTTGCCTGAGCCACGGCGCCACTATTATCACAATGGATCTCCACCGGGTCCAGCGCACTTGGAACCACACCAAGATCTTCAAGGAACTGCTTGATCCAGACAGCCTCCTTGGAGGCTTCTGAAGCTGCAACATATTCCGGCTCCGACGTAGAATCCGCCATAGATTTTTGCTTGGAACTTTTCCAGACTACTGCGCCACCATTCAAAATGAAAACATAGGCTGAATGAGATTTGAAGTCATCTGGGTCAGTCATGAAGCCTGCTTTAGTGTAACCACTTACAATGAGCTCTTCATCACCTCCGAACACAAGGAGCATGTCATTGGTCCTTCTGAGGTACTTAAGCATGTTTTTGACTGCAGCCCAGTGTTCCAATCCTGGATCACTTTGGTACCTGCCGCTAACACTTAGCGCATAGGAAACATCCGGTCTTGTACATATCATGGCATACATGATGGAACAAATTGACGAAGCATATGAACATCATTCATATGAACTCGCTGATCAAGTGTCTGAGGACACTGATTCTTCCTGAGCTTTGTGCTAGGTGACATTGGAAGCAGGCCTTTCTTGGCGTTCTCCATATTAAACCTTTTTAATACTTTGTCAATGTACATGTTTTGGCTAAGAGGTATCATGCGTCTTGATCTATCTCTATAGATCTTCACGCCCAATATATATGCCACTTCGCCCAAGTCTTTCACTGAATTTTTTTATTCAATGACTGTTTTATTTCACTAAGAAAATTCACGTCATTGCCAATCAATAATATGTCATCCACATATAAGATTAGAAATTCTTTTGCGCACCCACTAATTTCTTGTAAACACAAGATTCTTCGTCATTCCTGATGAAGCCAAACTCTTTGACTACTTCATCAAAACGAATATTCCAACTCCTTGATGCGTGCTTCAGACCATAAATGGCCTTCTACAGCTTGCATACCTTTTTAGCATCCCAAGGATCGACAAAACCTTCAGGTTGTATTATGTATACATCCTCTTTGAGGTTTCCATTTAGGAAAGCCATTTTGACATCCATCTGCCATATTTCGTAATCGAAATAAGCAGCAATTGCTAGCAGTATCCGCACAGACTTACACTACTAGGGAAAACCTTATACGTAGAGGCTTAGCAGTAGCGCTGGTAAAATGTGGGCGCTACTGCTACTTAACAGTAGCACGTTCCAATAATGTCCGCTACTGATACCACGTTAGCAGTAGCGCGTCCAAAGAAAACATGCTACGGCTATTATGACCACAGCTTAGCCGACAGCCTAGGTGTAGTAGTAGCGCTGGACAAAAAGAGGCGCTACTACTAACTAAGTAGTAGTAGCACGCTTTTTATGGAACGCGCTACAACTATTTTTGCACTGTGACACATGGCGGGCCCCACTTAGCAGCAGCGCGTCTTGCAGAAACGCGCTACTGCTACATTTTTAGCAGCAGCGCATTTTCCCAACATGCGCTGCTGCTAAGCCGTAGCACCCACCACCTTTTCCTCCCCTCCCCCTCCCCCATCCTCTCTTCATTCACTTTTCCCTCCCATCTCCTCTCTCCCTCACTTTGCTTCTTCCTCACTAATTCTTCTCCCCCCATAACTCTCTTTAATGCCCCTAGCTAACTACACCACCTCCATTAATGCACCTCCTCTCTCCCTCGATCACTTTGCTTCTTCACTACTTCTTCTCCCCCACTTTTCCTCCCCCTCCACTAGTTAGAGCCATCTCCTTCCCCAACTAGGCTTGGTAGATCTACCCATTTAATGAAGTGACCTATCTACCTCCCTACGTGTGTAGCGACACCGATCTACCTCATCATCACCGTGCTCGATCTCTATCTCGAGATAGGTGTGTAAAAAATTGTGCTTTTGGAAGAATGGAAATATGTGTGTGTTGTGTGTGTGTGCGATATGACCTAATCGGGGGAAATTTTGCGTGTGGCATGAGTTGCCGCTGAATTGTGCTTGAGTTGCCTATGTTTTGCCGAAATGTTGATTTATTTCTGTTTCGGCAAATTTCGGGCAAACTCTATATGTCCTCTGTTTAGGGAAGGTCATGCCGAAATTTTGTATGACTTTGATGCATGCCATCATTTTTATAATCAATTTGTTTATTATTACCGCGCAGGTGTTCATGATGGTCACTGGAACGATGGTGGAAAGGTGGTTGCGATCGGTGGTGCAGGACATGAATGAAAATAACCGGACAGAGATTTTATGTCCGTGTCGAAGATGCAAAGGAGGGGTTTGGCTCGACCCCTATAAGGATGGTAGTTTGATGGCGCACCTGCTCATGACTGGTTTCATGGATGGCTATACTCGGTGGATAATTGAAGGTGATTATGATGAGGATGCCGACGGGGCAGCCAATGACGACACGGGGCCAGACGAAGAGATGACCAATAATGGCGGCGGAGAAGGGGCCGGACATGACAGCGGGGAAGAGGCCGGACATGGCGGCGGAGAAGAGGCCGGACATGGTGGCGGAGAAGACATGGACACGCCGCAGCATTCGTCGCTACTAAGTTCAATCGTGCCGGAACCTCATGTTCGAGACCTGCTTCGCAAGGAGATGAGTACCGACAGAGCTGCTTCTAGAGAGGAGGCCAATCTGGAGCAACTGGAGGTCGACTCGAACACTCCATTGTATGTTGGTTGCGATCCCGAGGTGACCCGCTTGAGTTTCACGCTCGAACTTCTAAAGACGAAGGCTAAAAATAAATGGACCGACATAAGCCTGGATGAGCTTCTCAAGTACCTAAAGAAGGTTCTTCCCGCGGGGAATCTATGTCCTACTAGTGTGGATGAGGCCAAGAAGATCGTGTGCCCTCTTGATCTGCCGCACATTAGATACCATGCATGCATGAACAATTGCGCAATTTATTGGAAGGAGCACGCGGAAAAAACCAGTTGTCCGGTGTGCAATGCTTCGCGATACAAGAAGGCCGGAAAGAAATCTCCCCAGAAAGTTGTATGGTACTTACCGATCAGTCCCCGCCTGCAACGTTATTTCGTAGATCCTAAGGAAGCAAAGCTCATGCGTTGGCACGCGGAGAGGAAAAAGCCTGACGATGGAGATGATCCGAAGCTGAGACACCTGGCGGATGCAAGCCAGTGGAGAGCGTTCGATGCCGAATATCGAAATTTCACAGGTGATGCAAGGAACATCGTGCTTGGCGCGAGTACTGATGGCATGAATCCGTTTGGCAACCAGAACACCAACCATAGCACATGGCCCGTGTTTGTATGGATGTACAACCTCCCCCCTGGTTGTGCATGAAGTCAAAGTACATACACATGGGAATGCTGATTCAAGGGATGAAACTACCAGGAAATAATATTAATCTGTATCTGGGGCTACTTCAAGAGGAGTTAGACACGTTATGGAAAACACCGGCTAAGACATGGGATGCCAGCAAAGGTGAGTATTTCTATATGAGAGCCGTGCTGATGACGACAGTGCATGACTATCTCGGTTACGGATATGTCTCAGGCTAGGTGTGCCACAGATATTATGGATGCACGCAGTGCATGGATTATACAACGTCTCAGCAACTAACGTCAACGAAAGATGGCGGGTCAGGGAAAATTGTGTACATGGGGCATCGAAGATGGCTCGCGAAGGACGACCCATGGAGATCTATTCAATGGTGAGGCTAAGCATCAAGGACGTCCATGTAAGAGGAGTGGCGCCAAAATCAATTAGCTGTTGAAAAACTGGGAATAGTGCCCTGCACCGGGAAAGACGATGAAAAAGGCATCGGAGCCGCTGCTGAAGGTATGGAAAACGAGGTCTATTTTCTGGTACTTGGAGTACTGGGCCACACTCGTCCATGACACGCTTATTGGTCTCGGGAACTTTTTCGACGTTATCTCCCGAAAGTCGATCAGTGTGAAGCAGCTCCGAAGGCTATAGGAAGAGATCATTGTGATACTAAATGAGCTTGAGATGTACCTCCCGCCCGCGTCCTTTGACGTCATGGTGCATCTGTGTGTCCACATTGTGGACGACATAATAGACCTGGGGCCGACATTCCTGCACAGCATGATGCCGTTCGAGAGGATGAATGGGGTCATCAAAGGATTCGTTCGTAACATGTCCCGTCCGGATGGAAGCATCGTCCAGGGCTATCTGACACAAGAGTGCATCTGTTTCTGCGAGAATTATCTATATGGTGGAGAACAACCTGTTGTTGGTCTGCCCGTTAAGAAGCACCTTGGGAGACTCGACGGAGAAGGTCACTCCAACGGTCGCAGGGAACTGCATGTGGGTTACTCGGATCGACACAATGACGTTGACATAGCAAACTTAGTAGTGCTACATCACCTAGACGTGGTAGATCCTTTCGTGACATTGCACAAAGAAATCATCGCAAAGAAGTATCGTGACCTTGGGCTATGCAGGACGAATGCCGAAGTTATTAGAGAGCACAACTCCACTTTCCTGCATTGGTTCAAAGAGCATATTCTTGCTAATCCCCCGGAAGAAGGCTCTACGGATAGATTGCTCATATACGCCTTAGCACAGGGCCCTGCTGCCAACCTCGCGACCTATTAGGCATACGATATCAATGGATATCCGTTCTACACGGAGGCCAAAGATATAAATAGTGATAACCAAAACTCTGGGGTGACGGTGGAATCCATGACCAGTGACAACGCCAAAACTGAAAGATTCTACTGAAGGGTGGAGGAGCTCTGGGAGCTTGACTACTTTGGACTGCACAGTGCGACGATGTTCCATGTCAGATGGGCTAAGAATGTCGAAAGTGAAAACCGGTATTTCACTACCATGTGTATACCCGATGCCAAGATCGCTGCCGTGAACACCATCAACGCCAAAAACGAGCCATGGGTACACGCTAACCACGTGACACAATGCTTCTTCATAACCAACCCGAGCTATCCGAACCGTGTATCCGTGTGGAGAGGGAAAAGGAACATCATCGGAATGGATGGAGTCGCCAACGAGGAAGTCTACGACCAGTACGGCAACCCGATGAGGAAAGATGACGATGACGATGAAGCATACGTCAAAAGAAGAATCAATACTACATTACCTAAGAAAGATCGTACTCCATGGAAAAGGAAAAGTCACAACGAGGGGCTCAATTATTCCACAACAAACAAGAAGGGAAAGAAGCTCACTCAGAAACGAAAACGTCGATGCTGAGAAATTGTTATCAGTCAAATGATGTAATATATATCTTCCTATTTTGTATACGCACTTAACTGTTATGGGTCAAATGATGCAATATATATCGCACTTAACCATCATTTATATATATGTATTTATCTTGTGTACGTAGTTATATACATTGTATCCGATCCGATCCCCTTCTTCCCGACTCGGTCTTCTTTCGGAAATGAAAAGAAAAAGAAAAATGAGAAAGGAAAGAAGAAAATTAAAAGAAAATTACAAGGAATAGAAAAGAAAAAGAAAAAGGAGAAAACAAATTAAAAAGAAAAATAAACTTAGAAGAAAAGAAAAGGCAGAAAGGAAAAATGAAAATGGAAGGAAAAAAGAAAAATGATAGGCATATCAGTAGCGCGTTTCAGGACACACGCTATAGCAAACTTAGCAGTAGCGCGGGTTATCCAAATACGCGCGACTGCTAAAAGTTAGCTATAGCACGTGTTTGGATAACCCACGCTACTGCTAAGTTAGCTATAGCGCGTGTCCTGAAACTCGCTACTGCTATTTTTGAGTTAACCGCACTGCGCGCCCCAATTCCCCCCATTCCATTCCCCTTTCTCCTCGCGCCGTGGCCGGAGCCCTCGTCGCCCTTACCTCCTCGCGCCGTCGCCGGAGCCCTTGTTGCCGCGTCTGCCTTCTCCTCGACGTCGCCGCGTGCCTGCCTCCTCATCCTCGACCCGCCGGTGCCTGCAGCCTCCTCGATGTTGCCGTCTCCCTCAACCCCGCCTCACCTCCAACCCTGCCTCGTCGCCACCATCTCCCCCGAGCTCCACCTCCCCGCTGTAAGCCCTCCTCTCCCCTCCCCTCTTCTCTGCTCTTTGCTCTCTCTCTCTCTCTCTCTCTCTCTCTCTCTCTGTGTGTGTGTGTGTGTGTGTCTCTGCCATATGAACCATAGGTAGGTTAATTTGTGCAATATTAGTGCCATATGAACCCTAGATTAGTGCTAGGTTAGTGGCTTTTTTAGTGCTAGTTAGTATGAACCCTAGCTAGGACAGATTAGGTAGTTGCTATTTTTTATTTAAAGAAAATGTTGCTATTTAATTTTTTTTAGTTAAAGCAAATGTTGCTATTTAAAGAAAAAACAGAATTGATTTAACACTAGTTAGTATGAATAGCTAGGTTTCAAATTAGGTAGTATGAACCCTAGGTTAATTAGTATGAACCCTAGGTTAATTTGTATGAACCCTAGCTAGGACATATTAGGTAGTTGCTATTTTTTATTTAAAGCAAATGTTGCTATTTAAGTTTTTTTAGTTAAAGCAATTGTTGCTATTTAAAGAAAAAACATAATTGATTTAACACTAGATAATTAGTATGAATAGCTAGCTTTCAAATTAGGCAGTATGAACCCTAGGTTAATTAGTATGAACCCTAGGTTAATTTAGCTAGGTATCAAATTAGAACAGAAATTTTTTTCTAAGAATTTTTATTGGTATTTAGCTAGGTATCAAATTAGGACAGAAATATTATTATAGGAATTTTTATTGCAATTTAAAGAGAAAACAGAAATGTTGCTATTGGAAGTTCTTTATTTATCTTCCTGTTATATGCAAATTTGAAGTGGACATGTGATATGTGGACATGTGATTTGGACATGTGAATATTTGGAAAATGATGGTTATGTGCAGGGTAAATGATCCGAGTGGCCTATGTTTCGCTGGAATGTTGATTCATTTCCGTTCCGGTGAATTTCAGGCGCTCGACATGTCCACTTTTTAGCAAGGGTCATGCCGAAATTTCCCGTGAATTTCTACATGACTTGTGCTATAAAGTAGGCATATCGAGTGCCGGGATTTGCTGCGACGGGAATTAAACGCCATTCCGACAAACGATAGACCTTTTTTTATGTCATTACTCATTTCATTATAGTTTAAGAATTAAACAAGGAGACTTAATCATAGGAAACATGTCAAACAACGAAGAAACCGGGCCTTCTGACCACGGTGCAGATGAGATGCAATATGACAGTGAACATGACTACCTCGACTTTTTGTTTAGTCAGCAAAGTCAAGGTTTGCAGGGCGCCCTCGATGATGGTACTGACGCCGACATCGACACCGATGGCACCGGCACCTATGGCGGCGCCGAGACTGGCAGGGAAGGTACCGGCGGGGAAGGTACCAGACGACTGCTGGTCACAAAGATGCACCCTGGCAAGTTTGAGCCATTAGAGCCGAATGAACCTCGCAAGTGCTACGGGAACCAAGTCGGATGCATCCTACGGGAAACCGTGAGCATCAACGACATTGATATAAGGAAGCAACAAAATTTGAAGGAATTGCTCCTAACAAAGCTGCACAAGAGATTCCAGTTCCCTGACCGGGATGACGACATAGAAGAGCCGTGGAAAGATCCTGCCATGAAAGAGATTAACAATCACGCCCAGGGCATGTTCAGCAATGATTTGACCTCCTGGAAAGGGAGGGTGAAACGAGCTATTGAGGCTAATGAACCCCTATCCATGATTCTGGAGAAAAATCCGACACTTATGGAAGAGGAGTTCCAGAAGTTCAAGGACACTTGCGCTACAAACGCAGCCAAGGCTAAGGCTGAGAAATTCAAGGGGCTTCAGCAAAGGAACACGGGGAACCAACGCCTTGAAAGCCATGGCTACCTTGGCAAAAGGACCATATGGGATAAGGAGGATGCGGAACGTGAAGCTGCGGGGATCCCAGACCCCTTCGCGCCGTTCGCCGACCCCTTGGAGCGTGACTTCATCAGGGCCCGGTACAAGTGGGACAGGGAAAAGAAGGTTTTTTACATGGACCCGATCACGAGGAAATTGACTAGACTACTGGTAATTATTCTTTTACCACCATACATTTAGCTTCTGATCAAGTCGAATACACACTCGTAAACGGTTCGCGTTCCTTTTGCAGGAGAAGCAACACCGTCTTGCAACCGAAAGCGAGTCTTCGTCGAGGAAGCCCAAGTGGAACACTCCTCTCAACTCGGCCTTGAACAGACTGAAGGGACTCCATTTGGATCAGCGGCCACAATATGGAGGTGTGCACGGCATCAGAGACGGCGCCACGTGGAAGGTCTATTAGAACGAGGGCCCGGAGGCCAAGAAGCAGAAAAGGAAGTTGAGTCAGGTGGACATCAATGAGAAGGTGAAGCTTGCGGTTGAGAAAAAAGCAGCTGAGGATGCGGAAAAGGCAGCTCAGGAGAAAAAAGAGTTAATCGTTGCAGCTATAGCTGCCTGCAGACATGATTTTGCTACTAACATGATCCCGACTATCATCAACTGGACGAAGGAAAATCCACACAAGACGGTACATGATTTTCCCATGCCCAGCTTTGTCGGGA
This sequence comes from Thinopyrum elongatum, assembly GCA_011799875.1. Classification (NCBI taxonomy): domain Eukaryota; kingdom Viridiplantae; phylum Streptophyta; class Magnoliopsida; order Poales; family Poaceae; genus Thinopyrum; species Thinopyrum elongatum. The sequence goes on from CM022298.1 coordinate 22,228,831, forward strand.
GCAACTCAGTGAACATAGAATGGATGATGAGATGGACGAGGAGGGCCCTCTTCGGTTCCTCAATGCAGGCGCCTATGAGGACATAGAAATGATGAGTTAGCCATATGATGACTCGGGCTATCAGCATGCAGATGAGGAGATGGATGATGTGCCCGGGCAGGAACGTCCTAGGGTTGATTGCAAGAAGTCTCTCTTCATGCAATCCTCACAGGACACGCCTGAAGATGCCCCCTCAACGTAGGGTCAACTAGCCGAGGGTCGTACAGTGCTTAGCCCGACAACACTAGATGTGGGGGTAAGGAAGGGACTGGAAGGTCAACCCAAGAAAAAGGAGAGGAAGAGACCGCCGAAGAGAGGCACTACTGCCTACAAACAGGCCAAAGCTTCTAGCAGCCAGTCAGCTCTGCCGACCGATTTTACAGACCGTGTACAGGTCAAAGGTGTGGCGATGTACCATGTCGCGGGCGAGCCGATGCTACAGCCGGCTCTGCTGAAGGGCATATCAGGGGATCTTAGGAGACTGCATGACCATGTGCTCTTGACTGAGAAAAGCCTTCACGCCTTGCAGGATCCAGGCTATCCGCTATACGCGGTTCGTGTGCCTAAGGGGATGTGCTTCGTCGACACACTGCCCGCGGATGCGTTTTCCTGCGGTTGATTATATCTTTGATATGTTTCTCACGAGGCTGCTCGATTTTACAATCGTCCGCCTTTTTGCGCTACATATGATCTTAGCCATCAGGAGAGAAGAAATCCCGCAAATCTGTGTGGCGGATCCATACTACATGAACGAGTCCTTCTTGAGTCTTTGCGACTTTGAGCGTAAGACTGCTATGGAGTACATCGAATACTTGTTGATAACGAATAAGGACAAGCAAACGGTTCTCCTACCTTATCATCCTATGTAAGTCATTGCCACACAACCCTTTCAAACATTTCAATCATTCCTTCTCGCTCATATGGAGAATAATTTTAGGTGTTTTCTTTTTCCCGCAGCAACAGGCGCGTTGTCCTTATCGTACTTTACCCGTGAGTCTCCCACGCTATCTATTTCGACGCGTCTAGAAACTATGAGAAGAAGGACTACACACACATAATGGATATTTTGGATGGCGCTCTCCACGGCTTCAGCATGAGGGGTGGCCACCTCGTGATCAAGAAACAAGGGAAGAACAAGCCGGGTTTCTCGCATAAAACTAACTTCTGCTGCGTGCATCAACCGACATCAAGCACTAACGATGGAGTCTACCTCATCCATCTCATGATGGAGTTCAGAAGGGATCACCAAAAGCTTTGCATGATAACCAGAAATGATTATCATATCCGCAAATGGGCAGAATTCTTAGGTGAAGACCCGGATTATAAACTCAGAGATGTGTTCTTTCGTATCCAGAGGGACATTTCAATGATCATCATGAAAGAAGTCGTCGAAGAGAAGGGGTTGTTCCACCACGGCCCTATATCGCGAGCTGACGTCCGAACTCGCATAGCCCTACAACGTCAGGACCTGACGCCGTTCAAGAAGCTAGGGGACATCCTCTATGATATGGATGGAACTTCTTGTAATGATTGGCGATGTTGATGATGATGTGTCGGTTGAACTGGTACTTTATGTAGCGATGAAACTTTGTCATGTCAGCGGTCCCTGCCGAACTTGCGTAACGCTAGTCTGTTAGTTTGAGTACGATGACCTGCGTACCTCTAATTAATTAGTTTGGGTACGATGGACCTGTGTTGATTAATTATGTTTACTATATGTTGCATCTTTTTGCTCACTTATATTATGTTGCATATTTTTGTTGATTCTCTTCATGAAGATGCATCTCTAACAGGTACATAGATCCTTGATGGCGAAGAAGTGCTATGTCGTGTACATAGGGAAGGTTACGGGAGTGTACGATGAGTGGCCGGAGTGTCAGGCTCAAGTGGAGCGGTTCTCGGGCGTCAGCCATAAAGGGTTCGATAGCAGACAAGAAGCAGAAACTAGTTACTTGAGGTTCACGCTAGCGCGAGAGAGGAATCAGAACCGCCGGCTCATGTACTGCATAGTTCCACTCCCACTCATAGTGATAGCTCTTCTCTTCTACATCATTGTTTAGGTGACAATGTAGTTTCAAGTATGCGAGACATGTCATAACTTGTATCCCGCTATTTCGAGATGATGACGAGAGACATCATTTTGTGTTGGATGATGATTATGATGATGGCATGATCGATTTGATGAGACTATTTGTATGTGTATGATATGTTTAGATTTGTATGTGTATGATATGCTAGAGACTATTGTGTAAAACCTGTACAAAAACAAAGGAAAATATGCAGTAGATTTTTTTTCTTCAGAAACTAGTAACAGTAGCGAGGGGTGTGACTTTAGCAGCAGCGAGCACTTAGCAGTAGCACGTTTTATACTGCGGCGCTACAGATAGTAGCAGTAGCGCGTTTCTGTAAGGTTGCTACTGCTACCCATGTATAGCAGTAGCGCGTTTCTGTAAGAGTCGCTACTGCTACCCATGTATAGCAGTAGCGCGGGAAACACGCGCTACTGCTAAAAGTTAGCTGTAGCGCCGTAGCAGTAGCGCGGCCACCCGTGGTACTAATGGGCATCAAACCCGCGCTACTGCTAGGCTTTTCCCTAGTAGTGTTAAGCATTACTACAGGCGAGAAAGTCTTGTCATAGTCAACTCCTTCAACTTGCGTGAAGCCTTTCGCGACAATTCTAGCTTTATGGACAGTAATGTTACCATCCGCATCTGTCTTTCTTTTCAAAATCCATTTACAACCAACGGGCTTTACGCCTTCTGGAAGTTCTACCTAGTTCCAAACTTGGTTTTCATACATGGATTCTATTACGGATTTCAAGGCTTTGTGCCATTCCCTTGAGCTGGACCCCACCATCGCTTCCTTGTAATGCGCAGGTTTATCATCTTCAAGATCGAAGATGTCATTATGAAACCATTCAGGTGGCTGGATAGCCCTACCTGATCTGCGCGGTTCAGCCACAAACTTGTCTAAAGTTTCCGCACGGGGTGCGTGAACTTCCGGCTCGGTTGTACGGATAATTTACAGAATTACTTTTGGATCATCAGCCCTATCAACGGCTACCGAAGATTCAATAATCTCTTCAGGTTGGACTATCCTCCCACTTACTTCTTTAGCAAGAAAATCTTTCTCGAGGAAGACTCCGTTTTTAGCGACAAACACTTTGCACTCGGACGGTTGGTAGAAAGGATACCCAATAGTTTCCTTGGGATAACCTACAAAGTAACATTTATCTGATCTGGGATCGAGTTTGGTACATTGTAAACATTTTACATATGCCTCACAACCCCAAATTTTAAGATGCGAAAAACTGGGTTTCTTCCCATGCCATATCTCATATGGTGTCATTTTAATAGACTTAGACGGTTCTCTATTTAGTGTATAAGCGGAAGTAGTAAGTGCATGACCCCAAAAAGATATTGGCAGTCCTGTGAGAGACATCATCGACCTTACCATGTCCAACAAGGTTCGGTAACGTCGCTTGGACACTCCATTTCTCTATGGAGTTCCGGGAGGCGTAAGCTGTGAAACTATCCCACGATCACTCAGATGTTGGCTAAACTCATGACTAAGATATTCGCCTCCACGATCTGATCGTAGAAACTTAATCTTTCTGTCACGATGGTTTTCTACCTCATTCTAAAACTCCTTGAACTTTTCAAAAGTTTTGGACTTATGCTTCATCAAGTAGATATAACCATACCTACTTAAATCATCAATAAAAATTACGATGTGGAAATATCCATCACGCGTGGCAGTGTTCATTGGACCGCATACATCACTATGTATTATTTCCAATAATTCAACCGCTCATTCACGATGACCCGTGAACACCGTCCTGGTCATTTTCCCCATCGGACAAGCTTCACATGTGTCAAATGATTCAAAATCAAAAGATGATAAAACTCCATCTTTATGAAGTCTTTGCATGCGTTTCTTTCCTATGTGGCCAAGACGGCAGTGCCACATGAAAGTGGTGGTGGTATCAGCCTTCTTAAGGTGTTTTGCTTCAATGTTAAAGACATCATTTTCACATTCAAGATTCAGAATGAAAAGGCCCCCAACAATTGGTGCAAATCCATAAAACATATCCTTACAATAAAGTGAACAACCATTGTTCTCAGACTTGTAGGAATACCCATCGTGTATCAGACATGATCCAGAGAAAATGTTCTTACACAATGTCGGAACAAAATAACAGTTACTTAGTTCTAAGATAAATCCTGAAGGGAGACGTAGAGGTATGATGCCGACGGCTTGAGTGGCGATTCCAGCACCGTTCCCGATGCGCATCACGACCTCATTCTTTGCCAGCTTGCTCACTCTCAGAAGTCCCTATATCGACTTGCAAATGTGAGCAACCGATCTGGTATCAGATACCCAAGACTTAGAATTTTCTCTAGCAAGCAAAACGTCAATGACATTAACATGTATAACAGTTATACCTTTCCCGGTTTTTCTGGACTCCTTATCTGCCAGGTACTTCTTGCAGTTCCTCTTCCAGTGTCCAGTGCCCTTGTAGTAGAAGCACTCAGTTTCAGTCTTGGCTCCGCCCTTAGACTTGGTTTGGGAGCTGGTCATACCGGTGCCCTTGCCTTTCTTGGACTTGCCCTTCTTTTTGAAGCTGGCGGTTTTATTCACAAGCAACACTTGCTTGCGATTCTTCCGCAATCCTGCTTCAGTAGTTTTCAGCATAGCGAGCAACTCGTTCGGTGACTTGTTCATCCTATTCATGTTGTAGTTCATGACAAAACCGTCGTAAGATGGGGGAGTGAAGCAAGTAACATGTTTGACGCGAGTTTTGCTGGAATTGGTAATTCCAAGGCTTTAATCCTCTCAGTGTAGCCAATCAAAGTGACCATGTGTTCGCCAACTGAACCTCCTTCAGCCATCTTGCACTCAAGTATCGCCTTCGTGGTCTCATAACACTCAGACTCGGCATTGAGTTTATAGAGTGTGTCAAAATCCCGGATCATATCACGGGGGGACTTGAGTTCAAGCTGTCTTTGAAGCTTTGAACTAATGCAAGTTAGCATAAGACACTGCACCACAGTGTTATCTTCACTCTTAGTTGCCCAGATATTTTTCTCATCTGCCATGGCAGTTTCTACCTGCTCTTTTGGAAGTGGTGTGTTAAGCACGTACTCTTTCTTAGCACTCGTGAGGACTAGCCTCACGGTACGGACCCAGTCCGCACAGTTGCTTCCATTTGCTGTTAACTTCTCTTTCTCTAACATCGGGCCAAAGTTGAACGGGAGGTTGCGAGCCATTTGATCTGCAACCGTAAACACAAGCTTCACTTAGACTTTATTCATAATTAAATGCACTAGCGATTAAACATTTTAATTCTAAAGTGCGCTCCCACTCAAATCAATATCTCTCATAATTGGTTGTGTGTGATACAAGACCCGTATTTTAATTCAACGTCATTGATGTGGACATCACTGATGACGCGAATTTCAACTGGTAGGCCAACCTGTCGATCACATCTCTATGTGACTCTTGTTCATTTTTCAATGGGTGTGTTCCGAGCTCACGATGATCGTGCCTGAACGTCAAGACAACAAAGTGATCTTGCTGTGAGGTCTGACCATCACCCGCCTCATACTTCTCAATTCATTCATACCCATGTGGACATGTCGCACCCAGAAAAGATACGTATTTCAGACGGTGCTACACTTGGGAGAACACTAACTACTTGATATTTTTTAAGTGAGAAATCACCCTAATAAAAGCGACTACCACGCAATCAAAAGGGTGCATCAAGAGGGATAAACATCTCAGGCAATTCATAATAGCATGATATGGTATACCCTTTCTGACGGAGAAGTCTTTATTTTCTTCGTCTTCGGCATTTGCGTGGGTGTCTACTTTCGCAAAACTTGTTACCATCTTGAAGATGCATCAAATAATATTGCTATCACTATAGGTAATAAAAGTAATGCATTACAACATGGTTGACACGCAGGTCATTAAAGTGACAATCATCTGGCTCCAGCCATCATGTCGAATCATGACACGCAGGTCATGTTAATTAATTTACGTTATATAGCCATCTCATACATAATCTCATTAAATGTGACGAAGACTATACCACATCACATGCCTTCCAGCAAAACCAAGTTAGACGCCTCTAATCGGTTTGTGCAGAATTTATTTTATGTGGCTTCTAAGGTTTTGAAACAAACCGCAGCTACCAACGTTCATCATCAAGTATGATTATTCAAATCGCTAGATTAACTTTTTGGGGCGTATGAAACACGAGATAAAAATCTCGAGCCCTATACTGAACTTCGTCATACGCAAGAACCCCGTGTAGATCATATCTGCATTGCCCTTTATTCTGCGAAATTTCATCTTTCTTTAACTATGGTGGAACCCAAAGAACTGAAGCACTTCATTGATCTGTCATGATCGCGGATTGCCAGAACTTTGTATGCAAAACTTCACCATGCCATCAAGATCAGAAATACGCAGATTTAAGGGAAGTAACAAGAACATCAGGTAATAGATTTCATCTACTACCCGCACACATAAATTTCAGCAATAGATCTCATCTACTACAAAATTATATTGTGCAATATCCATACATCTCATGTATTCTAGATCATAACCTGTATCTACGCATAGCATGGCTCTTGATGCCATTATAGGGTAACGCAGCAGAAAACAAAAAATTTCTGAACTACGAGCATGCCCAGGACCACTATAAAGATGCATACAAGGTTTGATCTGATCATTACCGAATCGAAGCGCAGCGGATGGAGAGTCGGTGAAGATCGGCGGTGCAGATCCCCGCAGCTAGGATTTTACAACCTCCCAACCGCGAGGATGTACTCCCTCGGACAGCCCCACAGGCGGTCCCTAAGACAGCCCTTCGGGAGGCTCTTGGACTGTCCCTCGGACAGCCCTTCGGGAGGCTCACGGTCAGATCCTTAGAATGAACCTCGGACAGAACCTCAGCGTATCTCTCGAACTAAGATCGAAACTATGACCTCTCTACCGGGTTACACACATCCGGTGTCAACTATCCAGCTGGGCTTCGCCATCCAAAACTTGGCCCTACCGAAGACTAGACAGCCTTTCGGCTACGAAACTATTTAGTGGAGGGAGACAAAGAAAGCCAGATCATTGCATGGCATGTGTTGAGGGAAAATTGAGTGAGATGGAGAGCTCTCTCCACATCTATTTATAGGGGAAGCAAGGGGTAGAGGCTATGGGGAAAACTCCAGAAAGCCCTCAGATATTTTCCCACAATTCATGAGATATTTTCCTCAATAGTGTTTTCACGATTCATGAGATATTTTCCCCTAATAGTGTTTCCACCATTCATGAGATCTTTTCATGAAATATTTTTCCGCCACCGTTTAATCCGAAAAAATTCCTGAATGTCCAGAACATTTTCGGCACCCCCTAAAATAATTCTGGATGCGTTCCGGAACATTTCCAGTATGAAGTTTTATCTCCGAAACATTTTTGGTTTTCTCTCTAAAACTTTTCCGGAAACAATCTCTCGGACTCCCTGTCTATTACTTAACAGATAGACGATCCTTAAGTGTGTGACCCTATAGGTTCGGTGAAGTATAGACATGACCGAAACTTTTCTGATCAATGATCAATAGTGGAACCGTGGACATCCATGTTGATCCCTATACCCACAAGAAAGAATATTTGAGAGAACCTATAATTACCAAATGTTGTTCCTGCTGCTTCGCAATATGTTACAAATACCCGAGGTCATATTTAATGGCATCCCTTGAATTAACAACTTGTTCACTATACCAGTTTCCTCGTTACCGCATTCCGGCATCCCCGTGATCAAATCACGCTCTGTCTGGCCACACAATGATGGATACCGTAATACCAAGAGGGCCCAAATAATATCTCTCCATCGTCAGAGGAGCAAATCCCAATCTTGAGCTATCTAATCCCTTGTCTTACTTTTCCATGAATCTGAAAGCCGCCATAATAGCCACCCGGTTACGGATGATGTTTATCTAACCCTAAAGTTCATGAAGCAAGTATGAAGGAACTCGATACTCTCATTTTCTAAGGAATTATGCAAATGTTAACTTTCTCTGTGTTATAAAACCATTAACTTGTGACGAATATATCTCATAGCATCACATCAATATGGGTTAGTTCTACACAATTGTTCTTTTAACACTGCATCCTCAAAATTGTCGGCATAGTCATGCCCATGATCAGGAAAACGTGACCATCATGCAACGCTTGAGCTAGTCTTAGAGGTATGACTAGGAATATATTTTGCCATTTATTATTCCACACATGCACATGCATTTTTCTCTGACCCTTTATGGATATATGGGCGCAAGGTCCATTGCAGTTTTAGCATAGAACATAAACATTAATTACAAACTTGGAGATAAATAACAACAGTTATTATTGCCTACCGGGCATATCACCTAAACTTTCTCTTCAACATGGATTTTGAACTGATATCTCCGGTCTCTTATGTTTCAGAGTAGTGGCGAAATTCCTTCATGAAGGACGCAACTTTGCAATCATGCACCTAGCCACGAATTTATCAGGTAGAACACACTTAAGGAGTTCCAGTTCCTTCACAATGCACTATATCTCATGAGTTGTTCAACCACAGAACGGTTGTTCTTGTAGTCGTGGAAACTCTCCATGAATTTAGCATTCAGTGTATCCCACAGTGTCTTTCCATCTTGTATGTGCATATACGGAACTTTATCTGATCTTCTTCAGAAGTTCCCTCTGGCATGCCAGTACTAACGTGAAGCCAGAGCGTGGACTTCACCTGCCACCTCTTAAAGTGCACAACGGTAAACTTATCCAGCCTCAGTGCATCAGCGAATTCAGCCATAGTTAACTCAAGAAATTGCCTACCATTAGGTTTTTGGATTGTTGGCACAGGACCGGATTTCGGCGGACCATTCACGCGCATGTCGCACGCGCGTGCGCCGCCCCGAGCGCGGCCAGGCGAGGCGAGCGAGCCGCGCGTGTGGTCTTCTATTTCTCTCCTTCACACCTCACTAAATGTGGTGTAGAGAACCCACTATATAAAGAGGTCTAAGACTTCCTCCACTAACGGTATGAAACTAAATTTTTAGCACCACCACCCATTTTTTATGGGCCTAGTTTGAGATTTCAGAAATTCTACATGGGCTAGGCCCATTATTTCTAACAAGTGTCTTCCAGTCAGTCACGGTCACAATATTCTCGCCCATGAATTGGCTGCTTCAGCTAGAGCAAATGGAGACGTCTTGGTGCTGGCTGGGGTCCCTCCTATCTTGTCCTCTATATATATCTCTATCTCTATCTATTCTAATTTGATACTCTCAAGAAATTCCCACGTTAATAAAAAAATAAGAGCCGCTTATCTGATGGGGCCAAGTTATTACAGTGCAGATTAACTAATTTAATTCTTGGTTGAAATTTGCTTAATTCGGCCAAGACAAACTGCTCAGAAGGCCCACAGTCCTTTCATCACGGTTTAAGAATAGAGCCATGCTCGATTCGGCCCAAAACAATTGCTCAATAGATATAACACATTTTTTAATTAACGCAAGGGTCCAATCGTGGCTGTCCACCCAGTCCCTTGCCTTGACGGTTAAAGCAACGCGCACATGCCATGCCGCCGCCGTTTCTTGACGCCGCCGTTGTCCACGAGATGGTGGTGCCTTTGCATCGATCGATCTGTGCATCTGCTTAGCAGCAAATTACACCAGTAAGTCTCCAACCCTAAATCCTCTCGCACATCTCACTTTGACTTGCAAGGCCGCAGCCGCCGCAGCAGCCATAGCCGGCCTCCCACGGCCGTCAACGACGGCAACATCGTCGACATGCACGGCCTTCCCGTCATCTTATCCTCTGTTGGCGAGGTCCAAAATACGCTGAGTATTTTTGGCGAGGACTGCCGGCCGGTACTTTTGGGCGTGCATCGTTCATGGTTAGGGCTTCGTTCTTGGGCATCCAGACTGATGTCAGAGTGGCTTCCTAGGAGAGAAGTGATGACGATGACAGTTTGTGGCTGACCTTGGCGGTGTTTCTAAACGCGGCGGCTTGTGTGGGTCTTGTCGCTAGCCAGGTCGGCTGGAGGTGCCCTTTCTGGGTATGTTAACGGTTTTCATCTGGTTTTCTGTAATTAACTTGGCAATTCTCTTCTTCTTAATTGAATGGATAGAGCCCTTTGGGCTACGATTAAAAAAAAATTGAAGAACACCTACAATACTCCTGTATTTTGTACTTTCATCTGGACCAAGTGGCTCTCCTTCATGAGCTGAATGCTACAAATATGTGGGAGAAGGTTTACAATTTTTCATACCCATCCAGGATAAAATCTCCCAAGCATATTTTTCCTGACTCAATAATATGCCATCATGAATTTTCTTAACTTCTATGCGTAAGAAATAGTGCAAGTCACCTAGATCTTTTAAGGTGAATTCTGAATTTAGATCATGCAAAAGTGCATTTGTAGCATCTTGAGAAGAACTTTTTTTTTTTGCGAAAAAGACCCAAGAGCTATATAGATATCAAGCAGTGGTACAACGCACCCCAGGAAAACAGGAAATTACAACCCGGTACCTGAAGAACCAATAAAGCATCCACACCAGTGCGAGATGAATGCGCACCGCCGCCGCTCCCTCCGGAGCCATCAACATTGGTTGTGCGTGCGGAATGTTGACGGTGGGAAGTCTCCACCTTTGGTCCAGAGGACCAGCACCCTGGAGAGGAACCAAACCAGCACAGTGTCACCACTTGCACCGGCTTAAAGAGCCTCGAGCACGTCAAGGCACAAATGCCGGTGAGAGCACATAGATCCGGAGTCCAGCAACCACTCCTGTACATGCCGCGAAGCCAGCCGATGACGAACACCAGTAGGCCGCAGCACCACCCCCAGCATCTCCATGCCAGGCTAAGAGCACAGCTTACCACGGTGAAGACGAGGATGGGGAACAAAATCTCCTTGATGCCGGTATCACCTCCACCACAACACCCGCACTTGGAGCACGCCAGAGCCACGCCGCCACTGTCATCTTCCAAGAAGATGACCCACGCCGGCAACCACGAGCCTGGATAACCCTCGAAGTTTCCCGACGGCGCTGGAACAGTCACTGCCATGGCGTAGCCGAAGCTCGAGGACAAAACAGCCACTGGTACAGTTGCCGCCAACATCTTTGCAGCCACACCAAAGCCATCACCCATGGATGCGTCGCCGTCGTCAAGATCGCCGACGAGTGGGAGCTCAGATCAGGGAGACCTTATTGGCCCAAGCGCCGCCGCCGCTCCCACGAAGACGCCGCCGCCGCTCCCACGAAGACGCCGCCGCCAGGCACACACACCCACACCCTATACACCAGACGCATAGATCCGGGATTCCCCCACCCTTCCGCCGCCGGAGCAGCCGGAGAAGGGGGGGGGGGGGGCATGGCGGCGCTGTAGAATCGGGGGGGGGGGGGAACCAGAGTCGCCCTCTCTTCTCCTCTCTTGGCACTGTAGCAGGGAAAGGAGAGGGGGGGGGGGGGGGGGGGGGGGTTGGGCTTCCACGCTGATTTCAATTATATTCTCGAGAAGAACTTGCTACTATGTTTGTTTCTTCAACATAAACGAGAACAAATATTGCCGTTGGACTCTCGCTGCCGCGCATAGTGATCCTCCCCCGGCAGGAGGTACACGTACGTACGTACATAGGTATGGCTTATATACAGCTAGTAATAGCGAATATCCATTTCTGAGCCCAGGCTCATCTGTACCCAGTCAAGAAAAAATTCACAAAAAATCAAAAACAATTTTTTTTACATGGTAGATAATTTGGTGCGTGAGGTGCGCTCTAAATTTCAGATCATTTGGAAATACGAGTAGCTCTCAGAAAAAAAGACAAATTGGGTCTGAACAGTAATCTTTTTTACAGACCCTAAATTTTTCTTTTTTGCTGAGAGCTACTTAGATGTCCAAATGATCTGAAATTTGGAGTGCAGCTCACGCACCAAATTATCTATCATGCAAAAAAAATTGGAATTTTTTGAATTTTACTATTATTTGTTTTGAATTTTTTCTTCATCGCGGGTGCAGATGAGCCTGAGCGCCGAGTCGCTGCTCTCAATAGTAATTAACAACGACGAAGGCTTACATACGTCTATGCAGATAAGCGATGACATCAGCACATCTCTAGCCGATCCCCTAAAAACCTTTAGAGGAGTAAAAATTTCAGTTTACTCTAAACCGGACCTAGCCGAACTCGTATCCAGTCTAGAAGAGTAAAATTTGTACTCCTCGGCCGAAAAGTTGGCCCAAGGCCCCTGAAAATACTCGCCCCCGGTGCAGCAGAGTCAAAGCCCCCCGCCCCCTCTTCTCCCACCCGCTCGGCCACCGTTCACGCCGCCGCCTCCCCCATGCTTCGCCTTCGCCACCGATGACCGCCACTCCGGCTGGAATGGGTAGCCAAGACCCTTTCGCCACCCCGCCGGCGCGTCGCCGCCGCAAACCACCCGCGCGCCACCGCCCACACCCATAAAAGATTAGGGACAAAAGCTTTTGTCCTGTCCACCACACCGGAAACTACCACCGGTAGCAAGGTCGGTGGGGTGGCCACAGCGTCTCCGGCGATGGTAGGCTGCCCTCCCGCTGCTCCCGCCGGCGGCAAGCATGCTAGGAAGTCGACAGCCACCGCTACGGCCCTCGCCGAGGAGGCGGCAAAGAAGAAGAACAAGAAAGTGACTCCGGCCCCTTGTCCCCGTCCGGCGCCTCGTGCGGCGTCTCCGGCCACCCCTACGGCCAGTGTTTCGGAGCGTCCGGCTGCCGCAGCCGGCAACAAGGGTCGTGGCCGCCAAGTGCTCGATGAAATGCCTACAAGGTAATTTTTTTTGCATTTTTCATTTGGGCCTATGCATTGTGCGGTGATTGTTGGCGGCCGATGGATGATGGAGTTTGTTATTGTTGTTGCCGTAGTGCGGAGATGAACACAGCGGAATTTTTGTCATCTTTGGAGACGCCACATATGCTTAGGCTTGAAGATCTCAATTATGATTCGGTGTTCGATCACCAATTTGCCGAAGAGGAGGCCAAGACCGAGGAGGTGGCCGAAGAAGAAGAGGAGGAGGAGGAGGCCGATGATCCCATGGAGACCGAGAGCCAACCAAGCTCAAAGCCACCAAGGACAAGGACTCACAACTACAACCAAGTTGAAGATGTTGCCTTGTGCTATGCATGGATGAACATCTTCATGGATGCAACGGTTGGAACGGACCAATCTAAAAACCATTTTTGGGGGTTTTGCCTTGTGGTGATTTTGGATCAAACTTGATCGATGTGATGCCTTTTGGATAAAATATTTGAGTGATTGATGATATAATATGCAATTGTTTGAAGTTCATGCGGCTATGCTAAAAGAATTGAGGAAAAACATTTTTACTGCTATAACTATAGGGGGATCGGCTAGGTCCGGCCACCTTTAGAGGAGTAAAAGATACTCGGCCGTTTACTCGTCTAAAGTTTAGGGGATCGGCTAGAGATGCCCTCACAGTGCCACAACGGCCAAGTGTCCTCCTTGATGACAGTGGTGCGGTACCAAGCAGCTAGGGCGTGCGTACGTGCAATGAACCTTCTTTTACCGGGGCCGGACGTGTGAATCCGTGATTACATCTTCGTGCGTGTACAGTCTCTCAGTTGACATCGACAGCAACCCCTCATTATACAGTGCGTGGAGTCGCTTCAGATAAGAGTCACGGCCGTCGGACTCACCGCACAACCTAAGGACATTAGCCCGTGACAACTAACATTTGTGGCGCGCGTGAAAAACGGGCCGGTCATCCTTAAATACGCGCCCCACTCCGCCCCACCCCACCTCACACATGGCCCGGCGATCGATCGAGATCGAGAGCTCCTTGAGACTAGTCCTACTACAACCGCTAGTCCGCAAACAGAGGGCAAGCCAGCCCCATGGCGAGCGCCCTAAACAACCAGGTCTGGTGCACCGGCCTCTGCGGCTGCTTCGAAGACGTCGAAAGCTGTAAGCTTAGCTTCATCCCTCCGGTTCAAGATACGATTTTGCTAAGGCGACTATTAGGCGCCGGTCGACCGGCCCAAATTTGGGCCGGCCGCCACGCAGCCGCACGATAGACGCATTCGTGACTGCCCGATTAAGTCGCTGGGCGCTCGCACCGAGTCCCTGTGAGAATTGGTTAAGCATCTCAACACCCATACATAGGTGCCCGCATGTATTTTTTTTTGCGGGGAATTGTGAGAGCTTTATTCAAACAAAAACGCTCCTAGGATCATCCGCCATCAGGCTACTGATCAGGAACGAAGGTGCAGAGTCCAACCAATTCTCGGTCACCCTCAGTGTGCTGGCGTGCCTTTCACAAAGGTGGGCCGGGAGATTAGCAGACTTGTTTACATGCTGAATTACAAAAGAGTCAAAAGACAAAGCATGCTCTCCAATCTCTACTAGTAACGGAGCCACGACCGAACGAGAGCCGTGACGAATGTTCCAGAGATTCACAATCTCCAGGCAGTCGGATTCCAATATCACATGTGAGTAGCCTCGTAGACGAGCGAATAGGGCTCCCTCTCGTAGTGACAAGGCCTCAGCAATGAGAGGATCCGTAACACCGATATGCGGTTTACACCAGGAAGCAAGCAGCGCCGTGGCAGAGCGAGCTACACCGCCCGCTCCAGCTAGTCCTGCTTCGGAGTTGATTGCACCATCGACATTTATCATGACAAACCCCACTTCTGGGGGGCGCCAGCCATGACCTGGCAACAGTGTAGCCTGCTTCATTGGAATGTCCAGCAAGGCCAAGTCCTCTCGAATGCGTCGAGTGGAGTACACTGGATCCACATGCTCCTTCTCATGAGTCCAACGATTCCGCGAATGCCAGATAGCCCACATCACCGACACAATCTGTCCTCTCGCATGATCCGAAAAACGATCATCACATAAGATGTCGCGCGCCCATGTTGCTGGATGTAGGCGTGGAAGTCGAAGGTCGAACCATGTTTGCGCTTCATCCCAGAATCTGCGTGCATGGGAGCAAGTCACCAGTGCATGCATAAGATCCTCCTCTTTGGCCAAGCATACATTGCATAGGCTTATAGGTTTGATATGTTTGTGCTTAAGGGTTGCTTCGTCGGGGAGGATCCCGCGAAGAACTCTCCACCAAAAAACTCTGACCTTAGGCACAACTTTGAGCTTCCACAGAGATGTCCACATCTGTTGTTCAGATTTTGAGGCACCGGTAGCCGTCCCTTCCTCTAGAGCTTTACGCTCTTGCTGATTCACGAGAGCACGGTACGCCGATTTGACAGTGTACACACCTGAGTTTTCAAAAGCCCAAGCAAAAAAATCATCCCCACCTCCAGTACGCAATGGTATGTTCAATATAGCTTCTACATCCGGAGCGAGAAAGTTTTGTCGAACAAGATCCGTCTTCCATGTCCAATTTTCTTCATCAATGAGCTCATTGACAGTATGTAAAGTAGTAGGAGTAATAATGGACATAGGAGACATGCTAATGTTACCTGGAATCCACTTATCCTCCCAAATAGAGATAGAACTTCCATTACCAACACGCATGATCAAACCCGCCTGAAGTGCCTCGCGCCCCGCCACAATTGCCCGCCAAACTGGAGAGGCTGTCTTCGGCACTGTAGCGTGCATAAAATCTGAATCTGGATAGTATCGGCCCTTCAGAACCCGGGCGCATAAAGAATCTGGGCTAACCATAACCCTCCATCCATGCTTCCCAAGGAGTGCTTGGTTGAACAGCCCCATGTCACGAAAACCCATTCCCCCCTGAACTTTTGGCGATGCGAGCGCTTTTCAAGAAATCCGCATGTATTTATTGATAGATCGAGAGTTGGGCTCTCGTAGGTTTTACAGAGATACGGTGCTTGAACCGTAGAGAGGATTACACGGAGAGATAGAGAGAGAGAAGATAAATAAAACCAATCTCTAACTACTCCTAATCCTATACGTGAGGCACAAGTACTACAAGGCTGTCACGTATTACATAATATTTCCAACACACCCCCTTAATCACAACGGCACTAAGTTGAGATTACGGCAAAATTCCTCAAAGCTTCTGGTGGGTAATGCCTTTTGTGAATCCATCCGTTGATCCTTTGAAGGAATAAATCTGACCTCTAATTGTTTGCTCGCAACTCGTTCTCTCACAAAGTGAAAGTCTATCTCAATATGTTTAGTCCTGGCATGAAAAACTGGGTTAGCAGAAAGATAAGTTGCACCAAGGTTGTCACACCAAAGACACGGAGCTTGTGCTTCTGGAATTCTAGGTTCCTTCAACATAGACTGAATCCAAATGACTTCAGCTGTTGCATTGGCTAGTGCTTTATATTCTGCTTCTGTACTTGACCTTGAAACTGTTGCCTATTTCTTTGCACACCATGAGATTAGATTTGATCCATAAAATATAGCAAACCCACCAGTGGACCTTCTATCATCCAAACAACCAGCCCAATCCGCATCGGGGAATGCACTTATAAGAGTAGATGATGATTTTCTGAATGTGAGACCAACAGACAACGTATTCTTCACATACCTCAATATTCGCTTGGCTGCTGTCCAATGAGTTGTAGTGGGTGCATGAAGAAACTGACAAACTTTGTTAACTGCATAGGAAATATCAGGTCGAGTGAGGGTCAAATATTGAAGGCCACCAACTATGCTCCTGTAACTGGTGATGTCCTCCGTGTCCAGAAGTTCTCCTTCTATCAGAGATAGAGATTCTGCACTTGACAAAGGTGTTGGTGAAGGTTTACAGTTTTGCATGCCAATCCTATTCAACAATTCAGTTGCATATTTAACTTGAGACAAATGAAGACCATCACTGTTTTTGTTAACCTCAATGCCCAGAAAGAAATGCAAGTCTCCCAAATCCTTAAGATCAAACTCAGAACCTAAATTCTGGAGCAACTGTGTCACTGCATCATTGGATGAGCTAGTAACAATAATATCATCAACATATATGAGAGCAAACATGGATATCTGAGGTCTGGTGTAAATAAACATGGAGGTGTCAGATTTTGATGGAACAAACCCAAGTGCTTGGAGCTTCATACTCAGCCTTGAATACCATGCTCTAGGGGCCTGTTTTAAACCATACAGTGCTTTATCAAGCTTGCATACATGAAAAGGCTTATTTTTATCTTCAAACCCAGGAGGTTGTTTCATGTACACCTCTTCTTCCAGAACACCATGAAGGAACGCATTCTGTACATCTAGTTGTCGAAGACTCCATCCCCTGGAGACAGCAATGGATAGTACAAGGCGAATTGTTGCAGCTTTAACAACAGGACTAAAGGTGTCCTCATAATCTAACCCATACCTTTGTTTGAATCCCTTTCCCACAAGCCTTGCCTTGTAGCGATCTATAGTGCCATCCGATTTTCTCTTAATCCGGTATACCCATTTGCAGTCAATCAAGTTTCTGCTTTGTTGACGAGGAACAAGATGCCATGTTTTATTTCTCTGCAAGGCCATGTATTCATCATGCATGGCTGCTTTCCACCTATCATCACCAAGTGCATCCATTAGACTCTTTGGTTCACCTGTCACGCAAGATAAACCAAATTTTGAGAAGTTTTTGTAATTTATTCTTTGAATAACTCCCTGTTGTAGTCTGGTACGTGGTGGCGCAGGAGCGACCACAGACTGCGCAGGAGATCCTCCCGCAGCTGCTGCGTCAGGTGCTGCAGAACCCGATCCCGGAGTAGATTCTGGAGGCGATCGGGCAGCAGCGGCCCGCACGGTCGTAGCGGGCGAAGCGGCCCGCACAGGCATGGCGGGCGACCCCAAGCGAGAGCAACCAGCGCCAGTTGTCGAGGACGGGCAGAGCCGCACGGGCGTGGCGGGCGAACCCATGCGCGGGCCACCAGCAGCGGGACCAGGGGAATTGGTGCAGGGCGGAGCCATCGCGGGTTCCTGGAGCCGCACGGGCGCCCACACCCGGGTTGTCGTCTGCTTCTGGCTCGGAGGGCGAGGTGCAGTCAGCACCAGAACCCGATCCCGAGATGGACCGGCCCGCCGTCTGCAGCGGGATGGATCCTGAGGGACGCCCTGCTTCTTCATTTTCTCTTCTGTTTTCATCAGCAAAAATTGTTCCTATAGCATGGAACTCAGGCAAAACATGATGAGTAGTCAAAGCTGAGTCTGTACTATTATTT
Organism: Thinopyrum elongatum; assembly: GCA_011799875.1. NCBI lineage: Eukaryota > Viridiplantae > Streptophyta > Magnoliopsida > Poales > Poaceae > Thinopyrum > Thinopyrum elongatum. Next base: position 22,247,041 of record CM022298.1, read on the forward strand.
TCACCCCCGTGATCAATACCAGAAATAGAGGATGGTAAAAGAAGAATTTCTTTACGAAGAAGGGCGCCGGCATTTGGATGTAGTTTTGCAAAGGGGAATTGAGTTTCATCAAAGACAACATCACGCGATATATAGACACGTCCGGTAGCAACATCAAGACATTTGACCCCCTTATGTTGGGCACTGTAGCCAATGAAGACACATTGCTTGGATCTAAACATGAGCTTATGATTGTTGTACGGACGAAGATTTGGCCAGCAAGCACAACCAAAGACACGGAGTGGAGCATAGTCCGGTTTGATGTGAAGAAGACGTTCTGTGGGAGTTTCATTTTTTATGACACGACTGGGTAGGATATTAATGAGATGAACAGCGGTAAGAAAAGCTTCATCCCAGAATTTTAATGGCATGGATGCGGCAGCTAGAAGAGCAAGACATATTTCAACAATATGCCTATGCTTGAGTTCAGTAGAACCGTTCTGTTGATGAGCATGTGGGCAAGATACATGATGGGAAATACCTATCTGTTGAAAAAAAGAATTCAATTTTTCATACTCACCACCCCAGTTTGACTGTACTGCAAGAATTTTGCTATCAAATTTTCGCTCAACAAGAGCTTGGAAATTATGGAACACTTGAAAAACGTCAGAACGTTTCTTAAGGAAATAAATCCAAGTGTATTTACTGTAGTCGTCAATAAAACTCACGTAATAAGTGTGTCTGCCAACAGAAGAAGGAGCCGGGTCCCACACATCAGAAAAAATTAATTGAAGAGGTTTAATAGACACACTAGTTGAAACAGGGTATGGAAGTTGATGACTTTTCGCTCTCTGGCAAGAATCACAAATAGTTTCACTACTACACTCACTAACAAACGGGAGCTTATTTTTGCTAAGAATTTGATAAACAATGGAAAAAGATGGATGGCCTAAACGATTATGCCACCTTTCCGAAGAAACTCTAGTGGCGCCAAACACTTGTTTATTGAGCTTGCAAAACTGGGGAATCAATGGGTAGAGGCCGTGCACACATCTACCGCGATAGAGAACCTTCCTCGTTACCTGGTCCTTGATCAAAAAGAAATATGGGTGAAATTCTATAAAGACACCATTATCAAGAGTAATACGATGCACGGAAGCAAGATTTTTGGATGCATTGGGAATATGTAGAACATCTTTTAGGTGGATATCACGATGTGGGGTTTCAATAATAGATTGACCAACATGACTAATCATCATACCTGGACCGTTTGCTGCGGTGTGAACTTGATCATGGCCATGGTACTTCTCATGCATGGTCATCTTCTCCATATCAGAGGTGATGTGCTCATTGGCGCCGGTGTCGGCATACCAATTGGAGTCAACACCATAGGACATATCTGCGGCAGCTGCAACTCATTTTTTTTTTTGAGAGTTTTCTTCATAACGCCAGTTACAATCTTTTGCTATATGATTGGTTTTCTTACAGATTTGACACTTCCCTTCATACTCATCGTACAGGTTATTGCCGCCGCCATTGTTGAAGTAGTTGCCGCCGCCGTTTCCTCCTTGGCCCCCCTGTTGTTGTTGAAGAAGGGGCGCCCCTGGTTGTGGTGGTTGTTGTTGTAGTGGTTGCCGCCATTGCCACCACTTCTGTTGTTGTTGTTGTAGTTCCCGCCGTAGTTTCCACCACCACGAGACCCGCCACGACCACCACTGGGTTTGGGCGAGCCTTGGTGGCCCTTGCCGCCACTGTTGCGGCCTCGGGCAGCCATGTTGGCCAACGACTTGAAGCCATCAGCACCGGCTCCATGAAACAGCTCAACTCGTTGATCGAAGTTTGCCACCATCCCGAACAATTCATCAACAGTGAGAGGCTCGATGCGGACGTCCAAGGGCGAGACAAGGGACTGGTAGTCCATGTCCAAGCCCGCGATGATGAAGGAGATGAGTTCTGGATCGGAGATGGGCTTCCCTGCCGCTGCAAGCTCATCTGCAAGAGATCTCATATACCCAAAATATGTGGCAGCAGATTGAGAGCCTTTGTGGGCATTGGAGAGGGATATACGGATGTTGTTTTCACGGGACCTGGACTGTGCAGAGAACATATTGGCGAGGGCAGTCCAGATTGCGTGAGATGTTTCCATCGAAGCAACCTGCACCAGCACCTCCTTGGACAGATTGCGCAAGAGGTAGGCCACGATCTGCTGATCCTGGATCAACCAGGGGGTATATGCAGGGTTGGGACTGATCTGGTCCTTCCCGTCAGAATTTTTGGTGCTGATAGTTTTGGTAGGCTCGGCTGTAGTTTGATCTAGGAATCCATAAAGACCGGCTCCCATGATTTGGGAACGGGCCTGGGCGCGCCAGATGATATAGTTGGTGCGGGAGAGGGGTTCAGATGTGGTGTTGTTCAGGCCAGAGGAGACAACCGAGGTTGAGGACGACATGGCGACAGAGGAGATCGGAAGGGAGCTAGGCGAAGCTAGATGTGGGGAAGAAGATGGCTCTGTATACCATGTGAGAATTGGTTAAGCGTCTCAACACCCATACATAGGTGCCGGCATGTATTTATTGATAGATCGAGAGTTGGGCTCTCGTAGGTTTTACAGAGATACGGTGGTTGAACCGTAGAGAGGTAAATAAAACCAATCTCTAACTACTCCTAATCCAATACGTGAGGCACAAGTACTACAAGGCTGTCACGTATTACACAATATTTCCAACAGTCCCATCTCTTCTTCCTCCCGCGATAGCTTTCGGTAGAGCCTCGCCCCACCCCCAGCCTCCCCGCTTGCAGCTCGCGGGCGGCTCGGCGGCGTTAAAATTGCAGCACTGGTGCCCCCCGTGTGGTTCTGCCCTATGCAGCAAATCACGCTGACGGTTCCATCAAATCAACCTGCCGGTCGCAGCAAACTCTGTCGTGCCATTGTAACACGCGATCGTGCTGGTTCCAGGCTTCCAGCATGCCGCCGTCGGAGTTCCAGCACGAGGAAACGCCGTCACCAGTACCAGCCCTATGCTGGTTGGAGCAGCCTTGATGCCGTCACAGACACATCGTAGCTCCCGACGTCGCCAGTTTCAATACAGGCCCCGCGCCGGTTGCAGCATAGTGGCGAGCCCGCAAGCTTCCACCGTTCCCCGGTTGAAGCTTTTTTGGTGTTGGTTGTAGCTTTTTCCATTGCCGGTCCCAGCTTTTCCCGTGGCCACAGCTTCCCCCATGTCCTAATGGCAGGTTCCGCCATTCTCCAATGCAACAAAAAAACTAGCCTGTCCCAGCAAAAGAAAATTATGATTCCAGCAAAAATCCCTCGCCGTCGCCGGTTCCAGCTAAAACTCTTGCCGGTCCCAGCAAAATCTCTCGCCGGTTGTAGCTCTGTGATATGCCGGTTGCGGCATCGACTTCGTCCCGCCGATGCCACACAACACTACTCTCTCAATCGTCTACGGTTGCCCCGTTTGCAGCGCCGGTGGTCATCTTCCACAGCTCCAGCGGGGTGCTGGACTGCTGGTTGTGCAGCTGCTGCACGGCCGCGCGGGGGAGAGTGGCCATGGCTGACGAGGAATAGGATGAGGAGGTGGAGAAGGGCATGGAGAAGAGGAGGAGCTTGCGCCGGCGGGGAGCCAGTGGAGGGGGAGACTGGGTTCCGCGCGCTGTCTTGCGAAGGCAGCGGCCGGCTCGCCGGAGGGAAGCCAGGAGAGGCGAGGGAGCCTGTGGAGGGGAAAAGGCGAGGTGAAAAAGAAGATAGAGGCGAGCAGAACAAGAGAGATGAAGAATCGAGAGACTATGGGAGACGCACGATATGTTGTAATCTAACGTCCGTGCGCATCCGGCTTAACGATTCGGCCGGCGCCCCAGCTCTAAACATTTTCCTTTTGCTAATATACGATGAAATATTAAGATACACTCTGAAATAAGGAGAAATTAAGCTAATGAAACTAGATAAAAATCAGGCAAGTGCACTTCCTTTAACAATTCGTGCATGTGGCATCCACAAGCTGCCTGACGTTCTTCTGCCCGTACGTCACCTTCGGGAGGATCGCCGAGATCGTCGACAAGGGGGCTATATGTGAGTTTGTTTTTGTCCCCCCACCCCCACGCCAAAAAAATCAACTTGTTTTTGTTAATTGCTGGATGATAACTTTTTTGAGAGGATGCTGAATGATAACTTGGTGTGGGTGTTGATGTGCATCCATGGTGGGCGGCCGGGATGAACGAACGAATGAACGAACCTAGTGCTGCTCAGCGTGCTGTGCGAGTGGGACAATCTACGTGCTGCATGCCTTGGCGAGGATGGGGATAGGCTCCATCCTCTACGCCTCCTGCTATCGCGCCAGGCTGCGGGCGGAGCACGGGCTCGAGGAGAAGCCGTGCTCCGACTGCTGCGTCCACTGCTTCTGCGGGTACTGCGCCCTCTGCCAGGAGTACCGCGAGCTCAAGGCCCGCGGCTTCCACATGCACGCAGGATGGCACGCCAACATGGAGAGGATGGGAATGACCGTCGCGCCCCACAAGAACCCGGGGATGACTCGTTAGTGGATGTCAGCGTCCGTCCAGGTGTCAGCTTAAGTCTTGCTTTTTGTGATCCAGGTGTCAGCAGTGTGTTTCATTTCCTGTTGTAATAAGTCGTCCTACGTCCGGCCGGCCACCTCCCCTCTCACAAAGTGTCGTGTCTATGTGCAACTTTCAACGAGATGTATCATATATGTCATCTGTGCGTAGAAGAAACAGAGATCCACTACCATAAAAAAATGTATCATTACCAACGAGCGGAAATGGCGCATTATTGACGGGTTTTCAGCTTGTCAATGATGACTTGTCAGTACGAAAACGTTGGTGATGACTGACTTTGTCATCACTGACAGACATAGATTTTTTCTACCCATCAATGATCGCTCTGGATAGTTCTTTTTTTAAATAGCATCCGCATCGCCAGCAGTGCAATTCATCCAAGCAAGCATCAACATATAAGGTTCTTGCGAATATTTAAACTAATAAAGAAAGTAAACAACTAAATTTGGTTAACTACTTTGCACCAAGAGCCATCTTCGTTTCCCATTCCCTACTACACTCGACAGAGGTGAATCCAGAGGCGTTCTTGCTAACCGCTCCGTCCCCAATGAGGCCGACGATTCCTCTTTCCTCGGTTCGTCGCCTTGGCAGCCGGAGGGTTGAGGAACCCTGGTTTTTCATCCTGGTGTACAGTTAGGGCTTGGGTTTGGTCCCTCGTCGGTGCAGTTGAGGTGGTGACGGCCTGTTCCGGTGGGAAATAAGTCCTTCCGGCTTTGTTCCTGCTACATCGACGGTGGTTTTCGGCGCTGGTGGACAGCTCGTGGAGGTTCTGTGCGTTTATCCAGTCCTAGATCTGGTGCTTGTTGTTTCCTGGTTGATCTTGGCGAGGCGGCGGTGACGACTAACGACATCCATTTTGCATTTTGGTTCCCCAAGCTTTGTATCACTCAAGAGAGTTAGAAGAAATGAGCTTATGTCGAAAAATCCATTTACCCAAAAGAGTGTTTGCGTGGCGCAGGGGATTAACAAGATCCCACGTGCGTGTGATTATCGTAAAGTGCATTGAAGTCATCAACCATGGCATCCCACCAATTGGGGTCACTGAGTGCGCCACAATATGACTTTGGGATAGGCAAGAGGTCTTCAACATGCAAGTGAAAGATTTTCTTCTTCTTGAGGATGTCTATCGGTAAGGGTACCTACTCGAAGAAGAATGCCCTACGGGCGTATCCGGACAAAGTCACCCGGAAGAGTGTCTAAGGGCTGCTGATTCCTGCGCCCCGCCACGCCCAAGTAGACACTCGGAGGGGATAAGGACGGGTACGCTATGTTGGGGATCTTGCAGTTATGGAAGATATGTTCCCAATATTCGTGGGATCACCAGATCGGATCTTATCCCCCAAAGATAGCTACCAAACTACCGGCCTTCGCCTACTTATAAAAGGGACATGTGAAGCCCCGCCAAAAGGCAAGGTCATGAAGGAGCATCATACCCGTAACCTAGTGATGAGTTGATTTTGTATCGTGTTTTAGAGCTCATTTGTTGCATATTCTCGTATCAAAATTGCTGACATTGTTCCAACTAGCCACTTTTATGTCCATTATGCATATGCGCTAGTTTCCATACCTTTTAATGTGATCATTGCATAATACTTAGTTTTATTAGATTTTAATCATGTGTGTAGGTGTAACACCCTATTTTGGGGTAAAACGTTTTAGTCATAATAAGTAATTTTTTTGGGTGCTTTAATAATTTTAGAAGCCTTTTTAGTTTTTTCCTCTTCTCCAAATTTCCCACTCCTCTTGAAATATTTTTGGGAAAATGGAGTGGTGACCCCATAATAATATTCTACCCACTCATATCTTACCTCTTAACCCTGGCCATAATTAAAATATCCCTAAAATAATTGTTTTATTAATAAGCTTAAAACCCTAAAAAAATGTTCCTTTTACTTGCTACCCTCAAAATAAAACTTGTAAAACTAAAATAAAATCCTGGTAAATACTTCTAAGCGTATAGAATCTAATTGTGGAGGAATCTCGCCCTATCCGTTGGCAAAATTGAGGGAACCTTGCAAACCCTAATTTTGACCATGCTTGAGCCTATAACTATAACCCCTAGAAATAATTGTTAGAAAATTCTCGAATTTTGGCACAACACTGACATCTACTGTTGTTTCCTAGTCCCACAGGATTAGTTCCAACTGCACGTCATAAGGCCATTTTATACAAACACCTCTGTTAAGATCAATATTTCACCAAACTTGCCATTGATCTCTTAACTCTTTTGCCACCCAACAATTCTAATCTCTTTAGGCACCAAAAAAGCATCACTCTCCCAATTTTCACCACGTTTGGACCAGGCAATTGCACAAGGTGATCGGCATGGTCACCACCGACAGAGCGCCAGTATTGCAGGCTCGGCATCGCCCGCGTGCCGCAACCCTGCTGCCTCCCCTACAGGTGCCACCCCCAAGCCGGCTTCATCAGCCAGTCGCACAGCGCACACGCACCACAGCCTGGCCGCTAGCACCGACCATGCACCACCATCATCGCCGCATCACCGCCATGTTAGCCTCCACCTCGGGTCAAGAATGCAAGCCGCCAGCGCATTCCCGCGGTTAGCTGCTTGCTACAGAAGCCTCCCCGCGTCACAACAATCTCGCCACCACCTTGATTCCACAGTAAATGCCCACCACCGCCATGCCCCATCGCCTCCGTGAACCCAATTCACGGTGTACCAGGGACGATCTATATAAGCTCAACCCCAAGACCAAATTTCACCTCCCTGTCACTCTCCTATCCTCCAGGCTCCCTCCCGTGGAAGCAACCGACAGAGGGCGTCCTTCTTCTTCCTCTCCGGCGAAGTTCCCCGCCGCCACCTCCCGGATGATTCTGTGACCACCAAAGCTTCCCCTTCAAATTCCTTGCACCAGAACATTCCTTTGTCCCTACTCTACAGATCCAGCAAATCAATTTCACTCGACGAATACCGTAGCCGAAAGCCCCCTTTTGGTCTTGTCGGAGACCCATGGAAGACCTCGCCGGCGGTGATGAGGTGCTCTCCACTCCGGCAACCATGGACTAGTTCATGACATGCGCGCGGACTTGCTAAGGAAGCCCATCTGCTCTGTTGCCGGAGAGATGCAGCTGTTCTCTGGCGATCACCGCCGGCATCCTCACTGTTTGCTTGCACGTGCTGAGCACGGCCATGTTGCTGGATGGATGCAGCTGTTCTCCAGCAATGAACCGCCGGCAACCTCACTGTTTACCAACGCGTGGATTTTGACCAGGTCAAACCTAGCAGGTGGGGCCCGGTCATTAGGATCCTTTCCTTTTTTTTTTTCTGATTTGGGCAGCATATAGCTATCCTTCGCCCATCAATAACTCTTTCACCTTAAGTACTTTTGAGTGATTCTTTTTATTTTAGGTTAACATCAAAGTTTTAAATAACAGGCTATGCCTCTTAGCGACAAAAATTCTTACGGAAAAGGGCTCGCGCCCCGTTTTACAGAGAAAGCACCGACCAACATATAACCCAACACAAGCAAGACTAGTATCATAATTAATGTAGCCGTCACCCCTCAATTTGTTTTTTTAATGTAGCCGTCAACCGTAGAGGGCCACGCGTGTCGATCGGCTTGGAATCGGCAGAATAGATCTTGCTGTCCACGTGTTTGCCGTCGGGCTCTCGCCGCCGCGCGTAGTGGTCCACGCGACGAAGGAATCGATCAGCGACGACATCATAGTGCCACAACGGCCAGGTGCCCTCCCTCCCTGCCGGCAGCCGCGCGTGGTTTGGGACGACGACCGACCTGTTGGATCGATCAGTGCGCTGGCTAGTAGATTGGGAGGAGGCGACTTTTATCTCAAGTCCACACCTTCTTTTCGAGAGGCCGGACGTGTGACTCCGTCATTGCACCTTCGTGCACGTACAGGCTCCCAGTTGACAAACAACAATAACTCCGCGCGCATTACTGCCGGGGGTCACTTCAGATAAAGTCATGGACTCACACAGTTTTTTTTTTTTTTTTTGGGATAATGGACTCACACAGTTAGTGCTAACTAGATATGCAATGGACGACGTACAGCACGCACAACCTAGGACAATAGCAACTGACAATTTGTCGCAATGCTAACATGGCGCGTGAAAAAGGGGCCGGAATAATCCGATTCCGTCCAGAACATTAAGATACACTCCGAAACAAACAAGAAGAAAGCTGATGAAACTAGATAAAAATCCGACGGGTGCACTTCCTTTAACAATTCACTACTGGAATCGGCAAGTTTTTCCTGTGCCCAATTGTTTGCCGAGTTCCTTGTGTTAGGCACCCGGCAAAGCAAAATAACGGTCTTGCTAAATCTCAGGCGACTGAGATTTAGCCAAGTCTCAGTCGACCCACCTACCATTAGATTTTTTTGGTGCTTCAAGATCTGTGCAAACTGTTTATTTCGTCAGAAATCAGCCTGTCTAGACGCGTCCGGCCTGTTTCATGTGTTTTTCGTTTTTTTCTTGTATCGGAGGGGCTGGGCAGGTATGCCGTATTGGGCTTGCGCGAGATTGGGTAGAAGCTCTTTTCTGTTGGGATTTTTTTTTTGTTGGTCCGCAAGTTTTACAGCGGCCCATGTTTTTTGTGGCAAGATACGCGATGATCATGTGTATTTCAAACGTATGTATGTATATATGCAAACATATTTTCCATTTTTTTCTATATTTTTCCTCTGTACACTTCTTTTACTTTGGTTTCTTCATATGGTTTGACTTTCGTATTTCTAAAACAGGGTTCTTTTTTAGATTTAAAGTTTTTACCGTCTGTGCTCTTTTTTAAACCTTTTTCTGCTAACGACACGATTCTTGCTACCTTTTTGTTTTAAATACTTTATTAAACAACAACTTTTATTTTTAAAATTTGAAAATGTCGCTTTCTGGTTGCACAATTGCCCCTGTGTTGTAACTGCATGTCTTCAACGCGAGTGCAACTCAGTGATGTTTTGTCGGGGTGAGGGGGCAGTTATATGTCTACCATTAGGCATGCAACCGCAAGTGTCGTGCCCTTACTACAACTGCATATTTTTAACGCGACTGCAACTATGTGGTGTTTTATATGGGAGGGGACCGTTGCATGTCTGCAACTAGGCATTAAACTGCAAGTATCGCCCCTAACCGCAAGTCCATGGTGTTTTTCGGAAGTGGTGGTTGCATGTTGCCACTAGGCATGCAACTGTACGTGTCGCCCCCGACTGCAACTGCATGTCTTCAAAGCGATTGCAACTCAGTAGTATTTTGTCGGGGGAGGGGTAGTTGCATGTCTTCCACTAGGCATGCAACTGTAAGTGTCGCCCCACTGAAACTCTGTGGTGTTTTGTCGGGAGAGGTAGTTGCATGTCTTCTACTAGGCATGGAACTACAAGTGTTGTCCATGACTGCAACTCTGTGGTGTTTTGTCGGGGCAGGGGGCAGTTGCATGTCTATCATTAGGCACGCAACTGCAAGTGTCAGCCCTGACCGCAACTGCATGTCTTCCACACAACTGCAACTCAGTGGTATTTTATCAGGGTGAGGGGGCAGTTGCATGTCTGCCACTACGCACTCAACAACAAGTGTCGCCCCTGACCACTACTCCATGGTGTTTTGTCGGAAGGGGTGGTTGCATGTTTCCACTAGGCTTGCAACTGTAAGTGTCGCCCCCGACTGAAACTCTGTGGTGTTTCATCGGGAGGGGTAGTTGCATGTCTTCCACTAGGCATGCAACTACAAGTGTCGCCCCCGACTGCAACTCTGTGGTGTTTTATCGGGGCAGTGGGTAGTTGTATGTCTATCACTAGGCACGCAACTACAAGTGTCAGCCCTAATTGCAACTACATGTCTTCGACACGACTGCAACTCACTTGTATTTTTATTGGGGTTAGAGGGGTAGTTTCATGTCTTTTACTAGGTATTGCAGCCGCAAGTGTCGCGCCCCGACTACAATTGCATGTGTTCAAAGGGACTGCAACTATGTGGTATTTTCTCTGGGGAGGAGGCAGTTGCATGTTTGCCACTAGGCACGCAACTGCAAGTTCACCCCCAATTGTTACACCATGGTGTTTTGTGGAAAGGGGCATTTGCATGTCTGCCCCTAGGCATGCAACTGCAAGTGTCTCTCCCGACTGCAATTGCATGTCTTTCAACGTGAGTGCAACTTAGTGGTGTTTTGTCGGGGTGAGGGGTAGTTGTATGTCTGCCACTAGGACTGTAACTGCAAGGGTCGCGTCTCGACTACAACTGCATGTCTTCAATGCGACTGTAACTATCTGGGTTTTTTTTCATGGGAGGGGGCAGTTGTATGTCTAACACTAGGCATGCAACTACAAGTGTCGCCCCCGACTACAACTCCATGGTGTTTTGTCGGGAGTGGCAGTTGCATGTCTGCCGCTAGGCATGCAACTGCAAGTGTCGTTCTCGACTGCAACTTTGTGGTGATCTATCGGGGGAGGGGGCAGTTGCATTTCTGCCACTAGGCACATACCTGCAAGTGTCGCCCCCTGACTACAACTGCATATCTTCCACATGACTGTAACTTAGTGGTGTTTTATTGGGGTGCGGGGGGAAGTTGCATTTCTGCCACTAGGCATGCAACTACAAGTGTCGCGCCCCGACTACAAAACTATGTCTTCGACGCGACTGCAACCATGTGTTGTTTTGTCGGAGAGGAGACAGTTACATGTCTGCCTCTAGGCACGCAACTACAAGTGTCGGCCCGGACTGTAACTCCGTGGTGTTTTCTTGGAGGGGAAGTTGCATGTCTGCCACTAGGCACGCAACTGCAAGAGTCAATCCAACTGCGACGATATGGTGTTTTGTCGGGAGGGGGCAGTTGCATGTCTGCAACTAGGCACGCAACTGTAAGTGTCGCCCCTGACTGCCGTGTAACCTAGTTGCCCGTCCACCTCCCACGTGCAAATGCGTGTGTTGCCCCCCGCATACTATTGCAAGTGGCTAAACATGCGCGCAACTAGGCGGTGCAGAGGCTGGGGCGGCCCGACACGTAGGTTTATTTATGAAAAGAGATCATGTTTTTATTTTTAGTTTTGGTTTTTTTTCTTTTGTTTTTTTTTTTCTAAATAGGGATGTTTTGGTTTTCTCCCCAAAATGTGTCACCCAGTTGCACATTCGGTGCCCATATGAAACTGCATGTGTTGTACCCCGCATGCAACTCCACGCAACACCACCCGAGGGCAACTAAAGTTGGGCGGCCTGATAAGTGGTTTCATTATATTTTTTCCATTTCCTTTTATATTTTTTTTGTGTTTTATGTTTTTTTATGAATTGGGTGTTTTTGGTCTTTTCATTCAAGCAAGCTAGTTGCATGTCTGCCGCCCATATGCAACTGCATGTGCTATACTTAGCATGCAACCGCAAGTGACAGAACACACGTGTAATTCTTTTTTTCAAAAATATCGCCTCCAGTTGCACACTAGCCGGACGCGTGCAATTGCATGTTCGCTGCACGCGTGCAACTAAATTAGTTTTTATTTGTTGTATTTTCGCTCAATTTAAGGTATATTTTTCTTGATCATGCAAGTATGATTTTTTTTATCGTCTCTGCTTAATGAATATATTAGTTCAAAGTTCAAACGGAATTATGTTCTAGGAGTTACAATTTTTTTAAATCCTTTTTTAAAGAGATGTACGTGCAAACCACCCATATATTTTGCTGATCGAGCCATGAGATTCGGTGACGACCGGGCTCGCTTTGCCGAGCGTCGTCTAACAGACACTCGGCAAAGATTTATCATTTTCTGTTTTTTAAATGCAGAAAGTGTTTGCCGAGTTCCGCAAGCCGGCGCACGGCAAACACTTACTCTAGAAGTCACCAACGGCCGCCACATGGCACCATTTGCTGAGTGTAACACTCGGCAAAAGCTCCCACCAGTGTTTTTCTCATTTAATTTCTAAAAAAACCTGCAATATATAGATATAGCAATTCAGCATACATGATTCTTCAGATATGACAAATTTTTAACTGAAATAACCATTGCATGCACAAGTCTTACGACCAAAATAACAGGAGTTCTTGCTACTTGCATAGGGTATGCACAAGTCAGACCCTCAAAGACTACTACTATCAAACTACCATAGCAACCTGACAAAAAGTAGCAACTGCAGTCTATGCGCGGCGAGCCGTCATCGCCTGGAGGCGCGGCGAGCGGTTCGTGCAGGAGCCGAAACGGTGCTGGTTTTTCTCCAAGCATTCCACCTCGACGCCGAGTTGAAGATGATCTCCTCAGGAGCCCCACTTGATGCGGCTGGCAATCCAGTGGACCCTCTACAACTTCTCCCCAAAGTCCGACTAGCTGCCACCAGACTTGACGAGTACGTCGACCTGGAGGAGCATGTGGAGGTGGCTCCAGAAGAAGATGAAAATGAAGAATGAACAATTATGATTAAATTTATCTTCGGTGTGCCGCGTGATGGCACTTTGCAGTTTAAGTTTGCTTAAGTCTTTTTACTAGTCTAAATTTGTTTTAGCATGGAGTTGTTTTCGTGCGTACGCCGACTTTTAGCTTTTGCTCTTGCCAACCGAACAACTACGTTGTGACTGTAGTTGTGGACGAGCTGTGGGCCTTAGGTACTGTATGCATTTACTTAGAAATTTTGTGATGAAACCAAGTTAGAGGAGTCGGATAGCGTGCGGAATAAGTGCTAAGCAGTGACTTATTTTTAAAGAAAACTACTCACACAGAACAGATATCGAAACAAAACAAGTGCGAGCACTGAAGACAAATTATATGACTGGAACACAACAGAGGAAATAACTGAAGGTATTTTAGGGTGAAGATGAAACCAGTGATGCTTGATGGCGACAGGTTATTTGGTAGACCAGTTCACTCTTCTGCAAAATAGGTACGTCTGGTTGGAGGGACTTGTGATTTAACACAGAATATAAACTCTCTTCGTCCTGTTCTCCTCGACAACAAGTTCGTCAACTTGTGCCGATTACTCGAGGCAAATACTTCAGGCGATCTCCAAAACCTTCACAGACTGTCTTCGCGAACCACAATGACTCTTGGTTGCTGAAGACTTTGACGCCTAACTGTCTAGAGAGTTAGCAGCTCTCAAGAGTAATAGGCCGAGCGTACTACTCTTAGATCTCTGTGATGGGCTTTCTCTCGGTGGATTTTAAACTCAAATCTCTCGGAGAGTAGGTGCTCAGACAAACTATCAGAATCACACGGAGCAGCCAACCATCTCAGTTAGAATGGGGTGACTATTTATAGCCGGAGCAATCCCGAGGGGGAAATGACCATTCAGGACACGACATCCAACCAATGGGCAACCGACACATTTCCAACGGTCAGATTTCAAACGCAACCGGCAACTTTACTTGAGGAACAAGTAAAGCTGACTCCTCTGCTGAAACATATCTCTTGCAGTCCAGAAGATCAACGTCTCTGACTGGCAAGTAATGTCTTGCAGCTGGAAGAGATTTCTCTCAACTCTCAGGGGTTTCGGTTGAGCATCAGAGAAACATAAGTTTTGAAACACTCTACCCATCTTAATAGTACGGTGGCCTTATGACTCAAGTAAGAGAAAAAGAACTACGAAAGAAAATGCTACGTCTTTTCTTCGTCTTCTTTCTTCTCGGTTGCTGTCAAACGCACGAACCAGGTACCGAAACAATTGCTTCACGTTAGCAATTTTAAGGGGCCACTTCCATCATGTAAAATCTTCGATAGCAATCTTCTCTGCAACACAGATGATAATCTTCAGAGTTTATACCAAACTCCTCAGTACTTCAGGGACCTAATTCCTCTGTCTGCACTAGCAAACACATTAGTCCCTTACTGTTTCTATCAACAATCTCGAAAACACAAGGAGATAAATTATTGCACCAGATAACTAAAAGTACAAAGTTTAAGGACCTGGGCATGGGCAGCCCGGCTCGAGAAGCCCGCCCTGAAGCCCGACATCCGGGCGGGGCTCGGGTCTCACTTTTCCCGCGCGAGCCCAGCCCGAAGCCCGAGAAAAGCCCGGTAAAACCTATTTTTAACATATTTTTACGAAAAATAGGTATAATATAGTATTATATAGACCCGAAATTAGGTATTTTATTCTTTTTAATAGACAAAATAGCCTTTTTGCCGGCCTGTGGGCCGGGCCGGGCCGGGCCTGGGCTTGGGATTTTGATGTTGGGCTTTTTAAAACCCGGCCCGAAACCCGACCCGGCCCGGAGATGCCCAGGTGATATTCCAAGTCCTCTCGGATTCTTCCCTTTTCTCGATGTCGATCAGTCGGGAAGCTCCATTGTGCAATACTTGGCTGATGATGAAGGAGCCCTCCCATGGCAGAGAGAGCTTGTGCATGCCTTTCTTGTCCTAGTTCAGTCGAAGAACCAGATCAGCTTCATTGAACACCCAGCCTCGCACTTGACGGCTGTGATAGCGGTGGAAGTTTTGATGATATATGGCCGAGCGGGAGAGAATGAGCTCTTGTGCTTCCTCGAGGAGGTCAAGGTCATCCTGTCGAGCTGACTCCGTATCCTCCTCCACATATGCTGCAACCCTTGGGGAGTCATGAAGGATATCAGTCTGCATGATTGCTTCAACTCCATAAACCATGAAGAGGGGCATGTAGCCAGTCAACCGATATGGAGTTGTGCTTAAGCTCGAAAGGATAGAGGAGAGCTTGCCGAGTCAGTATCATTGGGTTCCTTTGAGTGGAACCAGGAGCCGGGGCTTGATGCCTGAAGTATGAGCCCGTTCGAGTGGTCAACTTGCCCGTTGGATTGCGGGTGAGCCACCGAGGCGAAATCCATTAGGATGTCGTGGTCGCTGCTGAATCGACGAAAAACTCTCGCTATGAAATTCTTGCCATTGTCCATCATGGTGTTGTGGGGAACGCAATATCGGTAGATGGTTCACTTTATGAAGTTTACTGTTACCGGACCATCGAGCTTCTTGAATGATTTTGCCTCGATCCACTTGATGAATTTGTCCACCGCCACAAGGAGGTGAGTGAATCCTCTATGCACTGTCTTGAGTGGGCCCACCATGTCAAGTCCCCACAAAGAAAAGGGACATGTGATGGGAATGGTCTTGAGCGTTCTAGCCAGCATGTGCGGCTGACGAGCGTATCCTTGAGAGCCATCGTAGTTGCGTACGAGCTCCCTGGAATCAACGAGAGCTGTGGGCCAGAAGAAATCATGTTGGAAGTCCTGGCGACGAGTGATCGTGATGAGGCATGGTGGCCCGAGATTGGTGAGTGGATGTCCTGAAGAATTTCCTGGCCTTCCTCCGGAGAGACACACCACTCGAACACTCCAATAGTGATGCACTTCTGTAGCTCATCGTTGATGATGGTGTAGGCCTGAGTGCGATGTACATCCCGACGCGCCTGGGTTTCTTCCATGGGGAGCTCCTTTCGAATGAGGTAGTTGAGGTACGGCTGAGTCCAGGCCGGTATGACAGCCAGAACGGCTTCTAGAGCCAGATCGGCCAGTCCGGAATCCGGGGAATCAGTTTCTGGCTTCGTCTTAATAGATGGCTGATCAAGTTGTTGCAGAAAAATGACGGGTGAAATCTTCTGCCGAGTGCATCCAGGGGAAGGGAGTCAGCAGCTTCGTTTTCCACCCGTTTGATGTGACGAAGTCTGAGCCCTCAAAATGGCCTTCGATTCGGCTGACCGTGTCACAGTATGCTGTCATGTTGGGGTCCTTGGTGTTACAACTCTTCATCACCTGCCGCACCACAAAATGATGATGCGCAGGCCGTGCAACAGTGCCACATACTCTGCAACATTGTTCGATGCCTTGAAGTGGATTTGTAGCACATATTTCATCTTTTCCCCATTGGGGGAGATGAAGACGACTCCAGCTACCGAGCATCTTTGAGCCATCGAAGTACATGATCTAGTGCTCCAAGTCCACTGGAGGTGGAAAGGACTAGGACTTCATTCACCCGATGAAGTCAGCTAGAGCCTAGGACTTGAAGGCCTTCCGAGGCTGGTAGTTGATGTCGTGAGCCGTGAGCTTGATGGCCCACTTGGCGACTCGGCCCATGGTGTACCTGCCGCAGATGATGTCCCACAAGGCGGTGCTGTTGACCACAATGATGGAGTGGGCCTGGAAGTAATGGACTAGCTTCTGTGCAGCCATGAACATGACATGGACGAGCTTTTGGTAGTGTGGGTAGCGTTGCTTGGACTCTGTCAATACCTCACTGATGTAGTAGATGGGCCGCTGTACCATCTGCACTCTGCCTTCGTCCCCCGCGCTCCACCACCAGGACAACGCTGACCACTCGGTTTGTGGCGGCAATGTAGAGTAGCATGTGCTCCCTCTCGCTCGAAGCAGCTAGGACCGGTGGTGTAGATAGCAGGTGCTTGAGGTCATCGAAGGCCGCCTGTGCCTCATCAGTCCACTCAAAGTAGCCGGTATAGTGGCAAGGCTTTCTCACCTAGCCGGGAGATACACCGACTGAGTGCTGCCACTCACCCGATCAATCATTGAACATCCTTCATGCTCTTGGGCTTGATCATCTTCATGATGGGGTTGCTCTTGTCTGGGTTCGCCTCGATTCCGCGTTTGGAAATGATGAAACCGAGTAGCTTGCCTGAAGGAACTCCGAAGATGCATTTGTTCGGGTTGAGCTTCATATGGATCCGCCTGAGATTGGCGAATGTCAGCCAAGACGGTCAAGAAATCGACTCCCTTTCTTAACTTCACCACAATGTTCTCGATGTAGGCGTGGGCGTTCCTGCCAATCTGATCATGCAAACATCTTTTTATACATCGGTGGTGCATGGCACTAGTGCTTTTTAAACCAAACGGCATGGAGATATAGAAATAAGCCCGTACAAGGTAATAAAGAAGCCTTTATTTTAGCCGACTCCTTCATTTTGATATGGTGATAGCCTGAATAGGCATCCCAAAACACAAGCGCTCACAGCTGGCCATGGAATCAATCACCTGGTCGATACAGGGCAAAGCGAACGGATCATTGGGGCAAGCCTTGTTCAAGGGTTGGTAGTCAACACATATGCATCAAGTGTGGTTCTCTTTAGGGACCATGAACAGGTTGGCCAACCAGTCTCGGTGAAGAACTTCTTTGATGAACCCAGCTTTAAGGAGTCGGGAGATCTCCTCTCCAATAGCCTTGCACCTGTCTTTAGCAAAGCAGCAAAGGGTCTCTTTGACCTGCTTCGCCCCTTTGATGACATTGAGGGAGTGCTCAGTGAAGCCCCTTGGAAGACCCGGCATGTTAGATGGCTTCCATCCGAAGATGTCCCAATTCTACGGAGGAACTCGACGAGCGCACTTTCTTATTGGGCCAGAAGATTGGTGGTGATCTGGGCCATCTTGGATGGGTCATGGGGATGAACCGGGATCTTCTTGGTGTCCTTGGCCAACTGGAAGGAGGACTTTGTAGCTACCTCTTACTCGGGGGAGATTGTTCAGCATCATCCGACTTCTGGATCTCCGCCAGCTCCTCAGACACTATCAGGGATTCGACGGTGTTTGCGCTAGCAATCTCACACTCATGGGAGCACTCGAAGTTGCCAAAGACGTTGATGACCCCATCGGGACCCGGCATCTTGAGCTTGAGATAGACATAGCACAGCCTGGACATTAACTTGGCATATGCCGGGCGGCCCAAGATGGCATGGTAGGCACTCTGGAAATTGATCACCTCGAAGGTGAGGGTCTCGACTACGTAGTTCTTTGGGCCACCGAACACGACCTCTAGAGCAATTCAGCCCAAGGGCCGGGTTTACTTCCCAGGCACAACCCCATGGAATGTGGTATTGCTGGGGAGGAGCTTGGACTCAGGGGTGTCCATTTGCTTCAAAGTGCTGACATAAAGGCTATTGATGCTGCTGCTGCCATCCATGAAGACCTAGCGGAGTCGAAACCCACAGACCGTTGGATCCACCACCAGGACGATCTTGCCTAAATGCAGAATGTAAGGTGGTGATCAGAACGATCAAAATTGACTGCCATCTCTGACCAGTTCAACCACTTGGGAACGGTGGGGATGTTCGCATTCATCATCTCGTGGCTCCTGAGCTTCTGACTTCTCTTGGAGCCGAGTCCTTGGAAGATGACAAGGAAAACCTTCTTCAAAGGATGCCGCTAGGCCCCGTCGCCTGCGGGAGGACCATTCTCATCATCATTGCCATCCATAGCTAAGTTTTTCGACTGGATGCGTTTCACGATGCTGCATTCTCGAGCTGAGTGACCTTCCCACTTCTCCTTGGTGCCATGAAATTTGCAAGGCTGGTCTAGAATCTTCCCATAGGACAGCCTCAGTGTCTTGCACTACTGCCAGGGGTGGTCCAGTTTCTAGCTAGCACCGTCGTGTTCATTGTCGTGCTCTATAGTGGCGACCAAATCGGCGCCACCTGTGCGCTTCTGGTTGCGGTTGTTATTGTTGTTGCTCCTCCAGTTTGAGTCAGATTGACCCTTGCGCCCGGCGGAGTCGGCTTTTGCCTTGCCCTTGTCCTCGGATTCCTACAACGGGTGCCGCAAGGTCTCCTCGCTGGTTGCGTACTGGTTGGCTAGTTCCATGATTCGGCTCATGGTCTGAATGATGGACCGGGCTAGCTTGTGCCTCAAGAGCTTGTATTTGATCCCTTGAGTGACGGCCTGGTTGGCCTAGTCCTCGAAGGTGTCTCGATGGAGCTGCAAAGGCGAGTCCACCGCTGAATGTACTCTTGGACCGACTACTTGTCCTTTTGGCACAAATCCGGAGACCTTGCGCGATCCCCGGCCACTTGTACGTGCACTAAAATTTCTTGATGCAGGTCTCCTCGAAATCCTTCCAGTCATAGATGCTGTCCTCGGGTAGGTAGTTAAGCCACACCCGCACTGAGCCCTCAAGCATCAACGGAAGATTGTGGAGGGCGACACTTTCATTGCCCTGCCAATGTTGCACGGGATGAGGAGTCGCCAAGCCAAGTTTCTGGCATGGCAGTGCCATCGTACTTGTCGATGCCGCTTACGATCCAGAAACAGGGCGGGGCGGACCCAGTTGAGATCCTCGCGTGCGTCAGGACGTTGATTGGCGGATCAACAAGGAAGTGACGATCCCACTGCGATTGGACGACTCTGAGCGCCCGAAGGCCAACACTGCACTGACTTGGAGGACAGCCGGCCTTGTGGCAAAGTAGCCACATTCTGCTGCTCCATTGCTGACCTCAAATCATAGTTTTAAATAACGCGCTAAGCCTCTTAGCGGCGAACCTCTTCTAAACGCGGAGCTATAGCGCGCTATTTAAAACGTTTATTCATTTGTTTGGACCAATGTCTCTTAGCGCAAGACCTTTTGTAAATGCTATAGCGTGCTATAGCGGAGCTATAGCGGGCTATTTAAAACAATGCCTCAAATAGGCAGTAAGTCGATGATGACCCTCCGCTGCGGGACCTTCCGTGAGGGGCACAAGTGAGTCAGCCAGCGCGGTAGCCGCCATGAGTCAGGGTGGACGCAGCGAGCGGGCTTTTTGGCCCGCTCGTGGCCCGCACAGGACCGGACCGAACGGTCCGGGCTCGCTAGCAAACTTGGTCGGTCCGGATTGGAAAAGTAGGCCCGCTCAGCACCTCGGTCCGGTCCGCATTTTAACCGAGCCGCTCGGTCGGACCGAGAACTGCCGCCCGCGACGTGGGCGCTGCGTCGAGGTGAGCATCCTGGCTCGCGTCAACCAGTCAAGCCTCGTTCGCCTGTTCGATCTCTGCATCACTGCTTGCACGGCGGCTACACATACATGGTGTTCTAGTTCGCCGAGAACAGCCCGTTCAACGAGTGGCTCCACGTCCATGGAGGCCAGTTGATCGGATGGATGACCCAGCACGTAGTCGGCATCTGCACAGGCACGCACGGCGAGCGGCGGCACACACGCACGCACGCCATATGTCGTTCCTGCGGTGACCGCGGTGTCAGTTAAAAGTTGTTCTCAAACATTCAGTTTCGTCAGGCGTAACTGTACTGTTAAAAGTTCAGTTTCGTCAGTTAGAATTTTCTTCAGTTTGTGAAATAAGCGCTGCGACTTGGTCTTAGGTTGTTAGCGTAGCCCGTCGCTTTAATCGGATCGTAGGATGGCACGATACTAAAACGATCCTAGCGACGATGCAGGGTAGCGGGCAAGGAACGCTGGGATGGCAGAAACACCAAGGCCCGCACACAGAAAATTGTGTGGGTGGTTTTCCTTTCCTTTTATTCCGTCGAACAGATAACAGAAACCGCAAGAGAAATGAGGTTCGATCCGTTAATTAAGGCGTCATCCCACGACTATCTACACGTCAAAATTGATCCACTATGCACGGCAAGGCCACCACACACGAAATCGTGGGCTCATGCACGCGCTAAAATAGTTGCATGTAACGGAAAATCTGCAGGAACAAACATGAGCGGCTAACAGATGCGCCCTGGCCGGTGCCACCGCGACTCGTCGCTGCCATGTGTGAACCGTCGCCAATCTCGACCTTGCAGTTGTCTTCGTCGTGTCCAGGAGCTCGCCGGAGTCGTCTGTCGCCGCTGCCGTGGTCACCACCTCGCCGCCGCCGCCGCCATGGGCGGTCCTCTCGGTCCGGCCCGAGCTCGCCGCCGCCGCCGCCATGGGCGGTCCTCTCGGTCCGGCCCGAGCTTTACCTCCGCCGGTCCGGTGCAGGAAAAGGGGACCGCCGCGCTGCTCGGTCCGGTCCGGTTCGGTCCGCCGCCGGCCGGTCCAAACGGCAGCTCGGTCAGGGACCGGACCGGCCCGGACCGTGTCCACCCTGAGCCATGAGGTTCTGAGCCGGAATACGTAGAACGGGATGCCGTCCAACTGCTAGCTCAGAATGGAGTTGTGCTTGTCGTGGACCCTCTGCCTGGTCGTCGAAGTAAGCTGGCACGGGTGCCGACGTGACTCTTAGGCCAACGGCGACTGGAGTTCACGCTCCCATGCCTCGAGCGCCGCCTTCTCCTGAGCGATGCGATCTCACTCGGCATGCAAGGACGGCTACGCGAGATGCCTCGATAGCCTTCTCCTCCTTAGTATTGCCTGCAATAGACGTTTGCAAGAGCGCATCCGCCGCAGCCTTAGCCACTGCATCCAACATGGCGGTGCCATCATTGGTCATGTACACCTCTGCGATGGAGGCAGAGCTGTACGAACTCTTGCCGGATTCACAATCTAGGATGGGCAGGAGAAAATCAGAGCTGATCACGCCGAGCCGACAAGCTAGAGAGCAGCTTTACTGGCATGTGATACTGGTGAAGATCTCAGGGGCTACTAGAGCACCGGCTCCACCAGTAGGTGGGGAACCGGAGTATGGAGGCATAGCACTCCAGCATCATTGGCGACGAAATGCACGCTCTTGACAGTGAAGTGCAGTGCGCCGACGCATGAGCTGCCCGGGCATGAGCTCGCCGCCAATGCCTGAAGACGATCCCGCCTGGATCGTAGCTCCAGCGCGTGCTTGCCCCTAGTTGGGGGCCAACTATCGCACGGATTTCGTGGCAATACTCAGGATTTGGGGGATTTTGTGGAGCAAGGTGCATGAGGAGGATCTAGGTACGGGATTCATATGATTGATTTACCCAGGTTTGGGCCCTATGTCTTAGAATTAATACCCTACTCCTGCCAAGTATTTTAAATGAGCATCGCATGACGATTTACAAGTGTCCGAATCTGTGAATCTGTACGTGCCCGTGCAAGGGCGCCATAGCCTCGCCTTACATATGGCTTATGAGGCTGGGCAATACAACGGACGAGTCGGCCATGTAGCGGTAATGGTGTATTGATGACGCGCCATTACCTCTATTTTAACTGCGCAGTAGTAACGCCTGGTTGATGGCGCTGTAGAAACGCCTGCCTTAATGCTGCACTATTAGTCCAGCTGAGTGGTTCTCGCCGTGTGGTCCAGCCGGATGGGCTTCATGGTGCCTGCCCAGCCAAATCGACTTCCTAGAATGGGCTTGGGCCACCCCAGGCTTGCTGGGCCGTCTCCTCGTCTTGGGCCTACCCCGGGGGGTCCCGCCATCATAAGGGTACCATTATTATTAGCCTAGTTGCCTTTTAATACTAATGGAATATAATTAGCTTCTTTTCCCATCTTGTGTTTGTGCCATATTAAGTGACAAACCCCACATAAGTCCATCCTGTAAGGAGGATAATAAGAATTATGATACTCTGAGAAGAGAGTATGATGTTAAAAAGCTAAGAGGGAGCAGTTAAATCATATGGGCCTCATGGCATTTAAGAGCTCCTTTGTTAACAGCATAAGGGGAGCTATCCCTAACTCCAAGATTGCGACTACCTTGGCAAAGTTAAGGACCAATTTAAAGGATCCTCTAAAGTTGATACAACTAGTCTTATCAGAAGGCTTGTTGGTAAACAATATAATTCGACTGGGAGTTTGAGGGATCATATTATGAAAAACGGGCCACATGGCCAACAAACTTAACATTTTGGAGATGAAAATCTTATGAGGCTTTTCGAGGCAATAAGAATATGACAGTGGTACAAAGTTCGATAAGAAATAAGTTCAATAAGATTTTTTTTTATTGTTCAATATTATATTGACTATAAGCAATAGTGATATTGCATAAGAACCGAGGTTTTCCTTGGTGTAGTAAGTTTATCTAGGTGATGACATTTATGTCAAGATTCACTAAGATTGGTCCATTAAGGGGAGTATTAAGTTTGTTCCAAAATTCATGTTTACTCGCTCAAGGGCGATAAGTTTTCCTTATGTTATCACTGACATAAGCATTATATGCTTAAGTAATTGTGCGCCTTTAAGTTTTGTGAACGGGATATATGGCAGACATAAGTTGTTAAGAAAAGCTTTGCCTTGTTGCCATAAGCGCTAAAGTAACTATGTGTTATATATTGTATGAAGGGATTACATGCTCACATTTATGAAACACAAAGTTGTGGGCCACCAAGGTAATTGGCAAGGTGTGACGACAAATGATAACCACAACAGTTTGACCGTTGCGAGGGAGACATATTGTGGAATGGCTTCACCCAATTTTCTCAAAGCATTGTTAAAGTGGCAAGTTGAGTGGTGACATGTTTTAATCCCTATGCTTTTAAGATATGGATTTATCCCTGATCCATATCAATTTGAGAGTAAGGAATTCCCTTCAGAAATTTATCCCGTAACTCATTATGAAAGAGGGCAGTTTATTCAAGTAACATGTCAAGAGGTACCTGCTAGACCTAAGACATTGTGAAAGACTAAATCCAGAATCAACCATTATATTTTTGAGGCCTCAATGACTTAAGTATTAGTGCTCAACAAATAAGTACTAAGTCTAAGGCATAAGTGTT
Source organism: Thinopyrum elongatum (assembly GCA_011799875.1). Lineage (NCBI taxonomy): Eukaryota > Viridiplantae > Streptophyta > Magnoliopsida > Poales > Poaceae > Thinopyrum > Thinopyrum elongatum. The sequence goes on from CM022298.1 coordinate 22,270,826, forward strand.
GAGTATCATATAAGTCTAATGCTTTGGTGCTTAGTATATAAGTATTGTACTAAGATATTAGTGCTAAGTACCACATTTACTTCCAAAGGGTTTTCTTGTGATGTTGACGGCATAATGATTAAATGGTAGCTGGTAGTCCGTCATTAAGGGACAAATTGTGATTCTGGAAACGCACGCATAAGGATATATGAAAAGAAATTGCACTGTTGTAGTAGTACAACAAACTCGACTCATGGCCAAGGCGTCCAAGCTGAGGCTGTCTTTCCTCCTCCCCAAGAAAAGTCTTCTTCCTCCTCCCGCTGGCACAGCCGCCGGTCCTCCCCACCTTTGATGGCCTTTGGGCCATGGAGGTGTGGAGGATCTCGGTCCCCCATCGGCGGGAGGGACCCCGATCTTGTTTTTGTTAGGTTGAACGTCTTAGTTGAGGTTGTGTTGCAGTGGCGATGTCCCTTAGTAGGAATAATGTCTCCCACGTCCGATCCCCATCCCGATGATGCATATAGCGTCGTCGGAGGGCGTGTGGAGCTGTGTCTCTGTCGGATCTCGCGGGATTCGATCGGTGCTGGTCTTCAGTGGATCTATTTGGATCCAGTTTTCGTTCGTCTTTGTTCGTGTGGTTACAGGTTTGATCTTTCCGATCTACGACTCTCTTCATCAGTGATGGTTGCTGCTCTGGTGCGCTGGTCCCTTGGGGTCTTAGCACGATGACTTCCCGACTGTCTACTACAACAAGGTTTGCTCAGTTCCGGTGAGGGAGGGGCGATGACGGCGGTGCGCCTTCGGTTCGCTCCAGTGCTTTTAGTCGTCGCTAGGTGGTCCATGAACCTGGTTCTAATTTTTATTATCTCTAGTGTTTTTTGTACTGCCATGATTGATTATGAATAGATCGGAAATTTCTCTGACACAAAAAAAAAACTGCACCGTTGGGACCGTTGTAACACCATCTCCCCACACAGCCTAAGAAGAGTTCAGTTCCTTGATGAAATGAAGTTCTGTAGTCAAATGATTCAACGGTACTTAATTGACCGTTGTAATCTTTTGTCTCTGTATAAGTTACAACAAGAAATGGGCTCATAAGTTTTGAATAAGTATAAGTTCGTGGAGCTCCTAAGTTAAAGTTCCATTTTGAGATGAGGTACTGGATAATTTGCCACAGTAATCCTCTTGTCTTGATATGCCATTTCATTGAGAAGTGGGCTTATAAGTTCTGCCGTAGATCAAGGGGGAGAATGTTGGGTTGATCTACCGGCTAAATATGCTGGCAGAGAGTTGGTAAAAACCAACTTTACTAAGTGCCCTGATTGGGCGGCAAAGACACCAACTGACAGGTGGGCCCCCCTTGGTATTGTGCATGTTTACATATATAGCTACGCATCGGCCGGGTGATGATTCGATTGGATCGGCCGCCTCGACAGCCGTTGGATGGTGCGCGAGACAGCCGTCTGATCTCCCACCGCGTCTGCTGCAGCCTTTGCAACAAGGACCGTGTTGCGCTAGGGGGCTTTGCAAAAACAACCGTGTTGTAGTCATTCGAACTGGTTTCACGAGACAGCCATCCAATCTCCCACCGCGTCAACCGCAACTTTTGCAATAAGGACCATGTTACGCTAGGGGGCTTTGTAACATGAACCGTGTTGCAGTTGTTGGAAACCGTTTCCTACCGTTTGCCACATGCCCTGTGTTGAGAGACAGCCGTCCGATCTCCCGCCACGTTAGCCGCAGCCTTTCCGACAAGGACTGTGTTGCTCTAGGGTGCTTTGCAACATGAATCGTGTTGCAGTCGTTCGAACCATTTCCTACTGTTTGGAACGTGCCCTGTATTGCGCTCCAAACGGTTGCAACAAGGTCCATGTTGCAAACCTGGACTATGGGTAGGGGCTTGCTGCGAGCCGTCCTATCAAACTCAGATCCGACGGCCGCGGAGGCTGTCGACGCGCGAAGCATGATCAGTCGGGTGAGTACTAGTGTTTTCCTATATATAAAGGTGGCTGTCCCTTTGGGACTGATCGAAAGAAACGCACACATCTCTTTCCCCAAACAGCCCAATAATCCAGCAGACACAGTAACCACAGGAAGGGCTCTCCACGCTCTGGACAAACCCTAGAAGCAAGAAGGAAGGAGAAGAAAAGATGGTGCTTCATCCGGTGAAGCCCTAGTGCCATCTCCTGCATCAACAAGCTCTCAGAGATAGCATCTTTGTTGATCTAAGGTGTGCTTGCCCTAATTCTTGCTCTGATGTCAAGTCATGCGCTAGATGATCCTGGGCATATCTAACACCCAGCCCCACAGAGGAACAGCTAAACAAATTAATAGCGAGACTGGACCAAGTGACAACCAGCCCTCACTTGAAGTTATCCCTTTTAAAAGCAGCTGGTTCCTCTTGACAGTGAGTGGTAAACGGTATTATGCCAGAAGCAATGGTGTTCTGCGGCACAGCCAGCTTCAAGGATGTTGACAAGGACGAGTTGGGCGGTGGAGGCAAGACGCAGAGGAAGGAGAAGAAGAAGCCGGCGGCCGGGAAGAAGGAGAACCCGTACACATCGCGTGGGCTCGACAAGTTCGCCACCATACTCGCGGAGCTCGAGTCTCGGCGGGAGAAGGTCCTGCGCCACGTCGACAGAGGCGACCATGTCTTGGTCCAGTTCGTGCAGTCCGGGGCCAAGGGTTGGGTGCCCATCGTCGTCAAGCTCCCGCCAAAAGAGCAAGCCGCGGGCGCCGCCAAGGGCGAGTCCAAGAAGTTCAAGTGCAAGCCAGACGTGTCCACGGCGTCATCGCGGCGGATGGAGTCCACCAGCCCAAGAGGAGACGATGCCGTCAAACACGCCGCAGCTGCGTTGGCACCGGCGGTGGCTGCGACGCTGAAGAAGAAGGCTTCCGCCGCCGGGAGGTGGTCGTGGGGGAAGAAGGCGATTAGGCCGAGCCAGTACTGGCCTTTCGTGGCGGTGCTGCTACTGGTGAACCTGGTGGTGTTCGGGAGGATGTTCGCCATCTGCTGCATCTCGATCTGGTGGTACCTCGTGCCGATCTTGAACGGCGAGGACGAAGGACAGAGCGTGATGAGGAGATCCATGCGGAAGACCGGCAGGCATCTCGGCAAGATGGCGAGCGACAAGATCAGCTAGAAGATTACTTGGGCGTCATTGCCTCCACCACCTGGCAAGAAGAGCAGCTCCGGTTACCATGAGGTGATTTCACCTAGAAGGCATGCACATGGGGAGAAAGGGTAGGTAATTCGTACATGGAAGATCTGGTTGTGTTGTAAATAGTTGTCAAACAGGGTGGCCAGAAAGATCAAGTTTCAGAGTTTATCTTTACTCCCGTTTTCCAGTTTCGGTTGTTCATTTTCTCAAAAGGAAAAATAACTGATTGTAGATTTGTAATTGAAGCGTCCGTGTGCACCAAATCAGCGCCTTCATGTGTGGTTAGGCTACTAAAACAAAGTGTTCAGCAAATTCGGGCAACATGCACAACGATTTTAGGTATAATTCCGTCCATTAAGAACTTTTAGGTATAATTCGGGCAACATGCAACGTAGTTTGCCGTCGGGCTCCACTGCGCGTAGTGGTCCTGCCTCGGCCGGAGGTAAACGTACGTCCACGCCACGATGGAATCGATCAGCGAGGACATCACAGTGCCACAACGGCCTGGTGCCCTCCCTCCCTGCCGGCACCCATGCGTGGTTTGGGACGACGACCTACCTGTTGGATCGATCAGTGCGCTAGCTAGTAGATTGGGAGGAGTCGACTTTCATCTCAAGTCCACACCTTCTTTTCGAGAGGCCGGACGTGTGACTCCGTCATTGCACCTTCGTGCACGTACAGGCTCCCAGTTGACAAACAACAATAACCAGACATGGACTCACAGAGTTAGTGCCGGGGGTCACTTCAGATAGTCATGGACTCACACAGTTAGTGCTAACTAGATATGCAATGGACGACGTACAGCACGCAAACCTAGGACATTAGCAACTGACAATTTGTCGCAAGGCCCACGTGGCGCGTGAAAAAGGGGCTGGAATAATCCGATTCCGTCCAAAACATTAAGATACACTCTGAAACAAACAAGAAGAAAGCTAGTGAAACTAGATAAAAATCCGACGGGTGCACTTCCTTTAACAACGTACAGGCTGCCTGACGTTCTTCTTCCCGTGCGTCACCTTCCGGAGGATCGCCGAGATCGTCGACAAGGGACAATATGTTTTTTTTTTTGAGAAAAGAGCAGCCCCCCACCACCCCCCCCCCCAACCAACCCCAACCCCCACAAACCCCACCACCACCCAACCCCCCCCCACCCACCCCCCCCCCACCCTCCCCCCCCACCCCCCCCCCACCCCCCCCCCCCCCCCCCCCCCCCCCCGCGATTTCATTTAATAGAAATCGTGGTCTTTTACAAACTACCAGAATAACAGCAGCCACCACTACCAAACGAAGAGTAAAGATAGACAGAAGCAACATCCCAAAGTGCCCTGTAGGGCCAATACAGACTAGCAGCAGAAGTTCAAAAATGAACACAAAATAAGGGAGACTTCAGATACATGAAACTAGAGCACAGCAAATTATCAGAAGCTCTTCAAAGGAGGCTCAGAGTAGATCCTGGCAAGTAGCTTCAAACTGAAGGATCAGCCACTATCTATCTTCAGTACACTAGGTCTCCAACCTTGAGCTGCTTTGAAAATTTCACTTGCAATTTGCTCGATTAGCTTTGTTCCCAACTTCAGCGCCTCTTGATCTTCCTGTTTTCGCTAAAAACATGCCCAGGAATTAATCCAAAAACATAGTAAGTGAATCAATGGACAAGGATCATTTATCCTCTTATCCCTGAAACATATATCATTTTGATTTCTCCAAATAGTCCAAAACACAGCAGCCATCCCAACAGAAACTAAATGTTTATATTTCTTTAGGAAACTTTTGAGCCTAGCTCCAAAGCAATGACTAAGATCATAAGGAGCATTGTTAAGGCTAAATGCACATTGCACTACTGGAATTTCCAATCTGGCCAAGTGCCCACGGCACTTGGCAAAGTCCATAAAAACGCGGCAACATGTTTGCCGAGTTCTAAACTCGGCAAACAAGACTCGGCTGGGCGGGCGCCGGCATTGTTTTACTTTGACGAGTCACATATGAAAAACTACGCCAGGTGCCGTAAATCGGGAACTCGACAAATTAGAAGAACAGACGGAACGGCCCGTTAACGGCGGTGCCACATGGCGTCACCTTTGCCGAGTTCAGTCCACAAGAACTCGGCATTGTTTGTCGAGTAAAAACATGACACGTGTCCTGATGGTTTGCCGAGTTCCCGTAAAAGCCGAGTGCCCTAACAAGGGAACTCGGCTAACCTAGGCGAACAAGAACGTGGCACGTGTCCGGAAGGTTTGCCGAGTACCCCCTGAAAAGCCGAGTTTAGAATCCTTTGCCTAGTGCAGAACTTGGCAAAAATCTTGCCAGCCGATGACCTGGTTCCTCCTTAATGCCGAGTTTCTTCCGAGGGAGCTCGGCAAAGAGTTCCAGAAGCTACCAGCCATTGACACGTGTCCTTTGTGCCGAGTGTAACACTCGGCAAATGCTCCTGGAGCTGCCAGCTTCTGCCACATGGCACTCTTTGCCGAGTGCAGCACTTGGCAAATGGTCAAGCATGTAATGTTTTCAATTTATTTTTTGGGCAGCCCTGCAAACAAATTAATATATATACATACATATGATCGCACATATACATGACAACATTCAAATATCTTTGCTCATGACACATAGAGCATCAACAAGCAATATGACCATCCTTCCGACACATATTACACAAGTGCCATCAACACACATGTATATACAAATCAAACACAAGTGCATATATAGAGAAGTTCACACACAAGTGCATATATAGAGAAGTTCACACCCGAGTGCATATGTAGAGAAGTTCAACGAGAACTAAGACATGACAAGTGTATCAAGAAGACAAGTCCAAAAGGAATGAAACCGGCCTATCGAAGGCATCACAAGTATTGACTGCAACTTGTACATCAACCATAAAAGACATCCACGATGCAAACCTACTAAATGAAGATAAGAAGGGCGAGCAAGTTCAAAAGGCGGATCAATGCATGGAAATGAACCATTTGGCTCGAAAATGCTGCCATGGCAATAAGTTTTTGAACCTGAGTCATGGTTTGGCCGACGTCGGAGTACCACCAATAGTGTCGGAACGGCTACCACCAAGATTGCAGGCGGGCTATGTGGTGCGTGTGAAGATCCAGCTGCAGGTTCATATGATCCAGCTGACATAGGCACCAGCTGCATCTGCATCTCTTGTAAGGGTAAGATATGTTCATTCGATACAGTATGACTACGAAGGGCAATAATGTTTTCACGAAATGTTTTAAAGAGAACTCACAGGAGTGTGAAGTGGCACCGGAGGAAGAGGGCTTGGCATCGATGGCGGAAGTTGGTTCTGGAGCTCATAAAGACACTGCATATTATTTTTGACGAGGAAAGGCTACATATTCTAGCTAAGACAAAGGTTTCGTAATGAAACTAAGACTGATCCCTGAGGCATACTATGTGGAAGAACTAACCGTCATATGGGCGTGTTGCGCCATCATTTGCTCATGCCCCATAGCATGTTGTTGCGCCATTTGTTGCCTCTCCAGCACAAGCCTCTCCTCCATCCTCTCGTCTTGCCTTCTCAGGTCATCTGCCCGTTGCCTCTTTTCTTCCTCTAGCTGGGCCTACAGGTTGCCATCGCAATTTCATCAATGTTGCAATGCAAACATGTAAAAGACATAAATTGTTGAAGGAAAACCCGTAGAAACCTGGAGTTCTGTCAACACAGTCTGTGTGTTTTGGTGAGGGCGTATAGCAGGACTTGAGTGCGGATTTTTCGCCTTGAGCTCAGAGAGAGTGATGTGGAGGCCGCATCGATGATCATGTCACCAAACATATAACGGCCATTTTATTTGCCATGGCCCACCGCCATAACCACCTCCACATCAATGTCATGCTGATTGGGTTCATAGTTGTGACGCCCCCGGCTCAATCGTGCACTAATCATACACGCAAATGCACACGATCAAGCCTAAGGACTCAATTGAAGATATCACAACACAACTCTAAAATATAAATAAAGTCATACAAGCTTTATATTACAAGCCAGGGCCTCAAGGGCTCGAATACATAAGCTCGATGGCATACAAATATCAGCGGAAGCATTAGTATCTGAGTACAGATACAAGTTAAGCAGATAGGCCTTTAGAAAGGCAAGGCAAAACAAAAGCTATGATCGAAAGGCACAGGCTTCCTGCCTGGGTTCCTCCGAAACTACTCCTAGTCGTCGGAAGGCTCCTTGTAGTAGTACTCGCCGGCGGGGTAGTTGTAGTAACCGCCATCGTCAGCAGGGGCAGCTGGCTCCGGGGCTCCGTCATCTGAATAAAACAAGCGGGTACGGGGAAAAGGGAAGCAAAGTAACCGTGAGTACTCATCCAAAGTACTCAGCAAGACTTACATCAGATCTATTCTAAGAATGCAATATTATTAAGGAAGGCTGTATCGGTGGACTAGACTGCAGAAATACCAGAATAGAGAGAAGGCCTAGTCATATCGAAGACTAGCATCTTCAGCGGTCTTGCAGCATTAGAAGAGTACAGATTAGCATAATATGAAATAGTAGTAGTGTTATCAACCTCGCCCAGAGATCCTTCCTCGACTCCCTGCGAGAAAGCGATCACAGAGCCTTATTCTCATATCTCATCATAAGTAACCAGTTCTAGTTGTATCGACCTGGATACAACTCCGAGCTACCGTTACCGAGGATCCGTCTATCGATAGATGTTTTCTTCCCTGCAGGGGTGCACCAACTTACCCATCACGCTCGGTTAACTCCAGCCGGACACACTTTCTGGGTCCTGCCCGGCCTCGGCTAAACAATACGCCGCAGCCCAACCTAAACTCAATAGAGAGGTCAGCACGCCGGACTAACCTATGCCCCCAGGGGTCTTGGGCCATCGCCCCGGGCACTCCTGCACGTTGCGGGGCCGACGAGAGCAGACCTGGCCCCCTTTAACAAGGACAGGCGTTTCCAGTCCAACTCGGCGCGCGCCGCTCAGTCGCAGGCATCTAGAAAGATAGGCGGATACTACGACGCAGAGTACCCATATTTATTCTTGCGTGATGGTTAGTGCTATCGGGCCAAAGGCCCACTCGGATCAAATATCCAAATCGTTAGTGAATTGGTAGCGCGCGGTAATGAGTAGAGACTCACGATCGATGTGACCCCGTCGCCCCGTCTCGAGGACTTGCGACAAGGGCTAAGAATGCCCGGCCGCGCCTCGTATTTAACTCGCGGGTACTCTCTCTGGTCACCCGACTACACATCAACTCGCGGGTACTCTCCATGGTCACCCTACTTAACTGTAACTCTCGCGGGTACCCCTCGGGGCCGACCCATCTTTAACATGGTTCAGTGTTAAAGTAATAGTACCCATGTGTCCGTAACACCAAGGGGGAAACCCGAGGAAACACCCTCGATGGGTTCCACCTGATGTCATCGTCAAGGTGAACTTAGGAGGAATCACCCTCGAGGTTCACACTTGAGGTGTTGCACGACAGCGTCGTTATCGGAAGTGATGAAGGAGGAATCACCCTCGATGACCACGACTGAATAGCTACTCTACAGGGTTAACATCAGAAGTGCTAAACGAGGTATCACCCTCGGCACTTGATAGTAACCCTGCAGTGTCGTACTACTAAGGGGAAGTGAGGTGCGGTGCCGGGGCCTAGTTGTCGATCACTTGATCGAGTCTTTTGAAAATCCAGCGGGGCAACTGAGACAAAGTGGGGGTCACTGGGGTTTACTAACCAGCCTATACTAAGCAGTTTGGAGAACAGGTAGGTATCTAATAGCAGTTACAAAAACAGGCTATGCAACAGAATTAGGATAAGCAGCAGCAGCAGCAATTTCTAATGCAAGCATAAGAGGGAAAGAATAGGCGATATAGGCATGTTCATGGAGGATTGCTTGCCTGGAAGCTCTGCGGCAAAGGTCTGGTCGTCAGTAGTGTAGCCAATCACCGGAGCTGCGTCGGTCTCGGGGACTACGTCGGTATCGGTATCTACCGAGAGAGAAGAGGGGGAAGAAACAGATAAATACACAGCAAACATATGCAACACAGAGCATGCTATGCTAACGTGCAGTGCAGGGTTGCCTAAATACATGTCTAAGTCACATTACTTATTTTAGGATTTAGGTTGGATTTATTAACCGGTGTATATGCACTATTCATCTACCGGAAACGGACTAAAAGTTGCGGGTTCACCTCCGTAGAGGGTCCCGACACGGAAACAGATGGCACGGTCGGATTTGTCTCGTTTTTCTGATCAACTTTCATATAGAAAGTTCTCGATCCGAGCTACGGTTTAATTTCTACGGATTTTCAAAGTTTTAAACTATTTTCTAAAATTCTGGAATTATCTAAAATAACAGAAAAGATATACTGCATCAGCATGATGTCAGCCAGTCAACTGAGCCGCTGACTGGTCAAACCGAAAGGTGGGGCCCACCTGTCAGCCTCTGTGAGTTTAACAGTGGGTTAAACTAATCTAACAGAATTAATTAGTGGGGTGGGCCCCAGGTGTCATTGACTAGCTAGGTTAAACTAATTAAGTTTTATTTAGAAATTGATTAATTAGGCTAAATACAGAAAGGGGCCCACATGTCAGAGACTGGAGTCAACAGTAATCGCGTTGACCGTAGTCAACGAAGTCAAACTTCGCAGGGGGGACCCACTGGCAGTCGCACAGAGCGGGCCCCACGCCTACCAGGTCTGCGCCGGAACAGCTCCGGCGAGGCCATTCGCGGCGGCCGAGCGCCGGAGACGGTCGGGTTTCGCGTACGGGTCACCGTTTCGCGCGTTTTTTGGCTCTATCGAACGAGCGTGATACGGCGCATCCAATGGCGGCAGTCTCGCCGGCTGAGGTGGTCGGTGCTCGCCGGAAAAGGGCCCGAGGCGGCGGCCGGAATTCGGGCTGGGAAGGATCTGGGGCTAAGGGGCACGGCAAAACATGTGGCTGGGCTCGCTGGGCTCCTGGTAGCACCAGGAGCACATTGCCGTGCTTAGGCAAGGGGTGTGATAGCGGTCGCCACGGCGGCGGAGCAGAACGGCGGCGATGAGCTCGGCCATGGCGGGCATAGCAGCTAGGGGGCAAGCGTGAGCTAGAAAGAAGGGGAGGAGGAACGGGTGCTCACCAAGCAGCACACGGAGGTCGGTGAGAGCTTAGAAGCGCAGGGAGGCGGTGAATCACGGTGGCGGCGTTCCGGTGATCCGAAGAGGAAGAAGAGGTCGGGGCTGCTTCTGGAGGCGTCCGGCGTCGCGTGGCTTGACGGGGAGACGTGGTCGACGGAGACGGAGTGCATGGACAGCTTGGCGTGGCCGGAGGTGCTCGGTGGCCACGGTGGTGACAACGACGAGGCGACGGAGGCGCTCGGATGTGTGAGCAGAGGAGGGGAGAGCGGCGTGCGAGTGAGGGGAAGGAGAGGGGAGAGTGCGGGGGCAGCCAGGGGAGAGGGACGGGTGAGTCCTTATCCCCTCGCCCACCTGCTCCCGTCGGCGTGGCGAGCGGCGAGCGGCGCGGCGAGCTCCTGCCCACAGCGGAGACGACACGGGTGCGGGGGCAGGTAGAAGAGGCCCTAGCTGGGTTGGGCCGGCTCTGGGCCTGCGACAGGTAAGTGGCCTCTGGCCCTTTTTCTATTTCTGTTATTTCTGTTTCTCTCTTATTTATTAACAGAGATGGAAAAAGATTTTTGTGGGCCACTAAACATTTTAGAAAAATGTGGAACTAAACCACAATACTTTCTAGCAATATTTGGCACTGCCACAATTAACTTGGAAGCAAGGTGAAATCAAATGGATTTTTTGTAAATGGAATAGCATATTAAAATGCTGGAATGGTGCTGTTATAAATGCTAATGCTCATTTTAGCAAGGCAGTGATGTTGTTTTCCTTATCAAATAAATTGTTATGGAATTTTTGCTAGGTGATGAACATTTTTCCAGTAACTTTTGAGCAACTTCAGAATTCACTTGTGATTTGAATTTGAATTCAAAGGAAATTTGAAATGAGAGATTTATCCAACATGATTATCATTACAAATCACAGTAGCTAGGCATCATCATGATGGATTACTGTGGCACCATTACATAGGGGTGTTACAATTCTCCTACTCTAAAAGAAATTCTCGCCCCGAGAATTTAGGAGGTAGAAGGAAAGAGGTCGGGGTATTCCGCTCGAAGATTATCCTCGCGTTCCCAAGTGGCTTCATCTTCAGTATGATTTGACCACTTCACTGTAAGGAACTTGGTCGTCTTCTGACGGGTCCGACGTTCAGCTTGATCGAGAATGCGGATCGGATGCTCCTTATAAGATAGATCATCTTGCATTTCGAGCAACTCATGATCCACTGCTCGGTGCGGAGATTCCTTGAAGCAACGACGAAGTTGCGACACATGGAAGACGTCATGGATATGAGAGAATTGTGGCGGCAACTCCAATTTGAAAGCCACCTGACCACGTCTAGCAATAATGCGGAAAGGACCAATGTAGCGTGGGGCTAAATTGCCCTTGATTCCGAAACGGTGGGTGCCCTTCATAGGAGTGACACGTGTAGGAGATATGCCCTAGAGGCAATAATAAATGTTATTGATTATCTCCCTGTTCATAATTAGGTTTATGTTCCATGCTATAACTGCTATGGTTCTCGAGTCTGCAAATAAAACGAGGCTCGGAGGAAGACTCATATGCACGTGTGGAATAATAAACGATAAAATGTATTCCTAGTCAAGCCTCTATGACTGGCTCAAGTATTGCATGATGATCCTGTTTTCCTGATCATGGGCATGACTATGCCAGCAATTTTGAGGGCACAATGTTAGCAGAACATTTGTGTTGAATCGACCCGATTGATGTTATGCTATGAGATTCTTTCGTCACAAGTTAATGGTTAATAACACAGAGATGGTTAATGTTTGCATGATTCCTTAGACCATGAGAGTATCGAGTTTCTTCATGCTTGCTTCATGAACTTTGGGGTTTGTTAAACGTCATCCGTAAATGGGTGGCTATTACGGCGGCTTACGGGTTCATGGAAAAGTGTGTCAAGTAACTTGATAGCTCAAGATTGGGATTTGCTCCTCCGGCGATGGAGAGATATCTCTGGGCCCTCTCGGTGTTATGGTATCCATCATCGTCTGGCCAGACACTTTGTGATTTGATCACGGGGATGCCGGAACATGGTAACGAGAAAAGAGAACAATACCGGTAACGAGGTAACTAGCATAGTGGACAAGTGTTGATCCACGGGAATGCCAACATGTCTCACCTCGGGTATTTGTAACATATCACGAAGCAACAGGAATAGCACACGGCAACTGGAGGTTCACTCGAATATTCATTCGTGTGGGTATAGGGGTCAATATGGGTGTCCACGGCTCCGATGTTGATCATTGATCGGAAGGGGTTCCGTATCATGTCTATACTTCACCGAACCTATAGGGTCACACGCTTAAGGGTCATCTATCTGCTGAATACTAGACAGGGAGTCTGAGAGAAAATCACCGAAAAAGTTTCGGTCACCGAAAAGTTTCGGACAGCGGAAAAGTTCCGCAGAGAGAGGTCACCGGATGAGTTCCGGTGAAACTGAAAAGTTGTTTCAGGGGATACCATTAAGTCAAAATGGTTTCGGCACATGCCTGATAATTCTTGGAGGATACCAGAATCATTCTGGAAACTTCTGGGAATTTTCTGGAAGAAAAACCAGAAATGTTCCGGGGCTGCCGGAACCGCTTCAGATGCTTTTCGCAGATGAAATCACTAAACTGGAATTGTTCCAGAACGCATTGAAAATTATTTTAGTGGGTACTGGAAATGTTCTAAGCCCACATAAATATTTTTAGTTCGAACGGACGCTGAAAAATGTCGTCGTGAATAGTGAAAGTGCTTTTTGGGAATTTTATGGAAAGCACCTTTTGGGAATTTCCCAAAAGGCTTCTAGAATGCCTTAGGCACTAAGGAAGCCCCCTTGGGGGGTCCCCCAAGGGTGTGGCCGGCCAAGCATGGTGGAGCTCCTTGGAGCTCCACATGGCACCCCTTTTATCTTTATTCTTTTGTGGAAAGGCATAAAGTGGGGGTACTTTGGGGTTTTCTTGTATGACATCTTTACCCCTTGGCTATCCTATAAATAGAGGTGGAGGGGAAGCCCTCCACACTCATCCCTTCTCACATACATGCCATTGCAATGATCTGACTTCTCTCTCCCTCCCACGAAAAGAGTTTCGTAGAGCCGAAAGGCTGTCTGGGTTCCGGTGGGAACTAGTTCTGGACGGCGAAGCCCTGCCGGATAGATGACACCGTATGTGTGCAACTCTGTAGAGAGGTCGTAGTTTCGATCTTAGTGCCCGAGGGGCTGTTCGAGAGTGCCTCCCGAAGGGCTGTCCAAGTGACGGTCCGAGTTCTGTGAGTCCTCCCGAAGGGCTGTCCGAGTGACCGTTCGAGTTTCGAAGGTCCTCCCGAAGGGCTGTCCGCGACATCGTCTGGGGGACTGTTCGACAGCCTCCCGGAGGGCTGTCCGAAGGGAAGACGAGGGTATACATCCTCGCGGTTGGGAGGTTGTAAATCCTAGCTGCGGGGATCTGCACTGCCGATCGTCATCGACTCTACTTCCACTGCGCTTCGAGTCGGTAACGAAAATGATCAAACCTTGTATGCAGTCTCCATAGTGGTCCTGGGCTGGTGCGTAGGTCGGAAAAATTTTGTTTTCTGCTGCGTTACCCTACAGTGGCATCATGAGCCGTGCTATGCGTAGATGCAGGTTGCGATCTAGAATACATAGAGATGTATGGGTGTTGCACAATATAATTAGGTAGTAGATGAGTTCTATTGCTGAAAATTGTTTGTGCGGGTAGCAGATGAAATCTGTTACCTGATGTTCTTGTTGCTTCCCTGGAATTTGCATATTTCTGATCTTGATAACAGTATGGTGGAGTTTCAAAGTTCTGGCAATCCGCGATCCTGATTGATCAACGAAGTGCTAACAGTTCATTGAATTCCACCGTAGTTAAAAGGAAAGATGAAATTTCGCAGACAAAAGGGCAATGCAGATATGATCTTCACGGGTGTCATGCGTATGACGAAGTTTAGTATGGGGCTCGAGATTTTATTATCTCGGTTTTCATACACCCTGGAAAGTTAATCTAGCGACTTGAATTATCATACTTGATGATGGACGTTGGTAGCTTCGGTTTGTTTCGAAACCTTAGAAGCCACGTAAAACAAATTTTTGCTGAACCGATTAGAGGCGTCTAACTTGGTTTTGCAGGAGGGTTTGCATGTGCATGTGATGTGGTATAGCAGAGCTCATAATAATTTGATTATGTATGAGATGACTATATAATGTAAATTGATTAACATGACCTGCGTGTCATGATTTGGCATGATGGCTGGAGCCATATGATTGCACTTAAAATGACCTGCGTGTCAACCTTGTTGTAATGCATTATTTTATTAGCTATAAAGATAGCAATATTGTTTGTTGCATCGACAAGGTGGTGGCAATCTTCGCAAAGGTGAACACCGACGCGAATGCCGAAGACGAAGAAATACAAGACTTCTCCGTCAGAAAGGGCTATACCATATCATGCTATTATGAATTGCCTGAGATGTTTATCCCTTATGATGCACCCTTCTTGATTGCGCGGTAGTCGCTTTTATTAGGGTGATCTCTCACAAAAATATCGAGTAGTTAGTGTTCTCCCAAGTGTAGCACCGTCACGGCACCTAACTTTTCGGGGTATCACATGGATGCATGGGTACGAACGATTAGGGAAGTGTGAAGCGGGTGAGTTGAGACCTCGCAGCGTGATCACTTGGTTGTCTTGACGTTCAGGCATGAAAGTCATAAGCTCGGAACACACGCATCGAAAGATGAACAAGAGTCACATAGAGATGTGATTGGCAAGTTGGCCTACCGATTGCACTTCTCGTCACTTGAGATGGATGCATCCTTGGCGTTGAATTGTAATATGGATCTTGAATCACTCACAATCAATTTTGAGAGATATTGATTTGAGTAGGAGCGCACTTTTGAATTGACTTGTTTAATTCTCAGTGCAATTAATTATGAACACTGTCTAAGTGTGGTTTGCATAATAGTTGTAGAATTATGGCTCGCATTTTCACCTTCCCTATTAAAATTGAATAGCTGTTAAATATCTGGTTAAAACTTTACGGTTGGTAACGTAATGTGAGGATTGTCCTCAAGAGTGCCGAGAAGGACTTTGTCCTATCGCATACTTTCGGTATTCTTTCGCTTATGCTATGGATCATGTGACTCTCGTCCTTCGATCCAAAAGCTAGAATTCCGTTTCAGTCAAGTGCAATACATTTGCTTCCATGAGACCCGAACTTCGAAAGTTTGGATAGTTATGTGATATTCATGGAATCTGAAAATCATTTTCAGAGACAGACAAAGGCTAAAAGATATGAGATATCCAAAGCAATATTTGTTTGCAAACTATTAGTAAAGGAGTTTACTATGCATTAGACTGATAAGAGAGGGATCCAGAAGAACGACTGTCATATGATGAAAGGTGAATAAAACAACAACTTAAAGAGAAAGGAAGTGTCCGAAGGGTGTTAGTGAAACTTTCACGCCTAGGAAGTCCAGGGCTAACGCCACTCTTAAGTTGGGTGCTTCTTCTGAGAGTAGGAGAAATACTGAAAGTTAAACTGTTAGAAGTATAAAGGCAATAAGAAAGAAGACTGGAATATCCAGCTCATGTATGAATGTCATACAAGTTTTTGATGTATAGAAGGCTGGTCAAAGATATAGTTCTTGGGAATTATGATTAAATTGTTAATCACTGATTCTTGGGTATTGTGAGTTAATCACAAAGATACCCGCTCGATTGCTTTCTGTTGCAACTCGATGTAAGAACTACTATGGCCTGAAAGACTAGCCAGGAATGAGGTTTTGGTATACACAGGGAACATAGTAAATGTTACTATACCTTCCATCGATGTATTACTATCTGTATTTATTTTCATAATTCATTTAGAGTTTCACAAACTCTAGCCCATTGCATAAGGTATCTTGCAAGAAGGTTGTTCATAAGAGAACTTTTTATGTTCGATGTTATGAATAACATAAGGGCCATACTTTCATTGAGAATGAGATATATGTTATGAATAATGATAATAATATATTACCTCTGGATTTACTTTCATAATTCATTTTAGAGTTTCATACACTCTAGCCCATTGCACAATGTTTGTTGCAAAAGAGTTGTTCATAAAAGAACAATTGTTGTTCAGTATTATGAATAACATAAAGGGCCATGCTTCCATCCGAGATTGGACGTATGTTATGAATATTGATGGTAATATGATACATCTATAACACTGACGCTAAATGTCGCAAGACTAAAAGAATACCACACAAGTGTGGCACTGCATTTGGTCACATTGGAGAAACCCGCATGGAAAAACTCCATTATGATGGATTTTGAAGTCGTTTGATTTTGAATCATCTGACACTTGCAAATTTCCTCCGAAAAGTGAAGTGACTGAAATACCGTTCACAGGCCATAAGGAACGGACAACAAACTTATTGGTGATCATACATTTGATGTGTGTAGTCCGATAAAGGTTGTTGCAAGTAGTGGATTTATCTATCTTCAGAAATGACTCAAGTAGATATGTGGATATTTACTTGATGAGACGTAAGTCTGGATCTTTTGAAATCATTCGAAAGGTTTTCAAATATGAAGTAGAAGTTATTGTAACAAGAAAATTATGTTTCTACAATTCGATTGCAGAAAGAAATATTTGAGTTACAAGTTTAGCGAATGTCTGATGAGTTGTGAAAGGGGTTTCATAACTTGCACCTCCCAGAACACCACTGCAAGTGGAAAGTCCGTGAAGATGTAATCAAACCATTTATGACATGGTAAGATCAAAGATGACATAAATAAATTTGCCATTATCCCTTTTAAATGATGCTTTAGAGACTATGGCTTTTACACTGAAAAGAGCTTCATCGGGTCTGTTGAAATGACGCCATGGTATGGTACGCCCAACCATGTTATATCTTTTCTTAAACATTTGGAATATGGGGCTTGTGTAAAAGGTTACAAACCAATTCCAAATCAGACAAGTGCTACTTTGTAGGTTATCCCAAAATGTTGGGTATTCCTCCCTCACTATACCAAGGCAAATAGGTTTGCCACAAAGAACGGTATGCTTTTTGAAGAAAATGGTTCTTTCAAAAAGGTGAGTGGGAGAATAGTGCAACTCGACGAGATAAACAGTATCTTCGTCATCAGATCAAAGGAAAGAGACCTTGGAAGTAATTCTAGAGTTTCCTACTGCGACTGATACGGAAGTCTCTACAATAAAATGTATGGACTTCGGTCGAACTTGCAGCTAGACCACGTAGGCAAGGCTCGTGCAAACCTCTCAGGTGCGCAAACGAGATATTGTTGTTAGACAACAGTATACCTACGATACACAAGGAAGCATTGATGGGCCCTGACTCCGGAATTGGCTAAATGCCAATACAATCCGAGATAGTTTCCATATAAGTGATTCAAGATTAAAACCTTGATACACCTTTCGGAAGACTTAGAGTCTGACGAATATTTATGGAACTATAACTGATACAAATAAAAATGTTTTATCCATAAAGCTCGACTTGTTGCAATATACAAGTTCAAGGAGTTGACTACGATGAGGTTGCTTCACCGTAGCGATGCTTAAAGTCGGTTCGGGTTGAACTAGCAATTAATACATATTTCAATCATGAGATATGAAACAAGGATGATGAAAGGATTTCCATCTGATGGAAATAAAACCAAGGACTTGCATGTGTTATAGTCCAAGGTATTTTGTTAGTCCAGAGGATGCTAGTAAGTATGCAAACTTTAGAGTTCCAGCAATGGACAGAAGAGAGCAAAATGGAGTTGGAATCTTCGTGTTTTGATGAAATAGTCAAAAGGGTTTGACTTCATCAATGGGTAACGAAGATGCTTATGATTCAAGAAAGTAAGTGGGAGCATAATAAAATTTCTAAAAACGTTGTGTGCTTGACACATTGTTAATTGGAAATAAATTTCTTGACACGAATTAGGACTTCATTTGAAAATAGTTTTTCGATAAAGTGCTTGGGCTAAATAGCCTTTATATTAGGCATGATGATCTATGGAGATAGATTTACCTAATGGGGCTAAGCAATAAAAAACATATTGACAAGATGCTAAAACTTTTTAGCATTTAAAACGCCAAGGAGTGATTCTTGCCGAAGTCACATGGAAAGAGTTTTCGCAAGACTCGGTGTCCCAAAAACACTGATGAGCAAAATACATGATGGAGATTCCACACACCTTCGTGTTTGGATTAATCATGTATTCCATGGTATGTAAAACAACCAGATATGTCCAATACTCCAAAGTTGTTACGAGTATGGATACCAAGGTGATCAAAAGTACTGATCATGGGACAACAGTGAAAAAGGGTCATTGAGTACTATAGTAGCACTGATGACATGTTTTCTCGCAAGCGGAGATCATGAAGAGTTCGTTGTAAAAGGTTACATCGATACAGTCTTCATCCATGCTCCAAGCGATTTTCAATTTAAATTAAGGGTTTTGTGTAACACACAATGTGGTGGCACAGTTAGTTGGAAAATGTTCCAAACAAGTTACTGTGGCGAATTCTATAATAGAGGCAAAGTATGTTGCCGCCTTTAAAGTGACAAAGAAGATGTTGAATCATATAGTTCATTCATGAACTTAGTATGGTTCCAAGATGGCTTTTGTCAATGGGACACTACTGCAAGTAGTTGCTGCATAACTCAGTCTGAGGAACCCAGGTTCGACCTGTGATTCGCATACATACAAAGCCAAGTCCACACAAAATATGAATTTTGTGAAAGCGTGAAAACGCGAGGATATGCAAAGATACACACGGAGCTGAAGTCGTCAGATCCGTTGGACATCAGGCTATACCACAAGCGAAGCATATTTACACCGGTGTGCCACAGGTGTGAAGTGCATTAGCATTAACTAGATTATTGACTCTAGTGCAAGTGGGAGTCTGTAGGAGATATGCCCTAGAGGCAATAATAAATGTTTTTGATTATCTCCCTGTTCATAATTAGGTTTATGTTCCATGCTATAACTGCTATGGTTCTCGAGTCTGCAAATAAAACGAGGCTCGGAGGAAGACTCATATGCACGTGTGGAATAATAAACGATAAAATGTATTCCTAGTCAAGCCTCTATGACTGGCTCAAGTATTGCATGATGATCCTGTTTTCCTGATCATGGGCATGACTATGCCAGCAATTTTGAGGGCACAATGTTAGCAGAACATTTGTGTTGAATCGACCCGATTGATGTTATGCTATGAGATTCTTTCGTCACAAGTTAATGGTTAATAACACAGAGATGGTTAATGTTTGCATGATTCCTTAGACCATGAGAGTATCGAGTTTCTTCATGCTTGCTTCATGAACTTTGGGGTTTGTTAAACGTCATCCGTAAATGGGTGGCTATTACGGCGGCTTACGGGTTCATGGAAAAGTGTGTCAAGTAACTTGATACCTCAAGATTGGGATTTGCTCCTCCGGCGATGGAGAGATATCTCTGGGCCCTCTCGGTGTTACGGTATCCATCATCGTCTGGCCAGACACTTTGTGATTTGATCACGGGGATGCCGGAACATGGTAACGAGAAAAGAGAAAAATACCGGTAACGAGGTAACTAGCATAGTGGACAAGTGTTGATCCACGGGAATGCCAACATGTCTCACCTCGGGTATTTGTAACATATCACGAAGCAAAAGGAATAGCACACGGCAACTGGAGGTTCACTCGAATATTCATTCGTGTGGGTATAGGGGTCAATATGGGTGTCCACGGCTCCGATGTTGATCATTGATCGGAAGGGGTTCCGTAACATGTCTATACTTCACCGAACCTATAGGGTCACACGCTTAAGGGTCATCTATCTGCTGAATACTAGACAGGGAGTCTGAGAGAAAATCACCGAAAAAGTTTCGGACAGCGGAAAAGTTCCGCAGAGAGAGGTCACCGGATGAGTTCCGGTGAAACTAAAAAGTTGTTTCAGGGGATACCATTAAGTCAAAATGGTTTCGGCACATGCCTGATAATTCTTGGAGGATACCAGAATCATTCTGGAAACTTCTGGGAATTTTCTGGAAGAAAAACCAGAAATGTTCCGGGGCTGCCGGAACCGCTTCAGATGCTTTTCGCAGATGAAATCACTAAACTGGAATTGTTCCAGAACGCATTGAAAATTATTTTAGTGGGTACTGGAAATGTTCTAAGCCCACATAAATATTTTCAGTTCGAACGGACGCTGAAAAATGTCGTCGTGAATAGTGAAAGTGCTTTTTGGGAATTTTATGGAAAGCACCTTTTGGGAATTTCCCAAAAGGCTTCTAGAATGCCTTAGGCACTAAGGAAGCCCCCTTGGGGGGTCGCCCAAGGGTGTGGCCGGCCAAGCATGGTGGAGCTCCTTGGAGCTCCACATGGCACCCCTTTTATCTTTATTCTTTTGTGGAAAGGCATAAAGTGGGGGTACTTTGGGGTTTTCTTGTATGACATCTTTACCCCTTGGCTATCCTATAAATAGAGGTGGAGGGGCAGCCCTCCACACTCATCCCTTATCACATACATGCCATTGCAATGATCTGGCTTCTCTCTCCCTCCCACGAAAAGAGTTTCGTAGAGCCGAAAGTCTGTCTGGGTTCCGGTGGGAACTAGTTCTGGACGGCGAAGCCCTGCCGGATAGATGACACCGTATGTGTGCAACTCTGTAGAGAGGTCGTAGTTTCGATCTTAGTGCCCGAGGGGCTGTTCGAGAGTGCCTCCCGAAGGGCTGTCCAAGTGACGGTCCGAGTTCTGTGAGTCCTCCCGAAGGGCTGTCCGAGTGACCGTTCGAGTTTCGAAGGTCCTCCCGAAGGGCTGTCCGCGACATCGTCTGGGGGACTGTTCGACAGCCTCCCGGAGGGCTGTCCGAAGGGAAGACGAGGGTATACATCCTCGCGGTTGGGAGGTTGTAAATCCTAGCTGCGGGGATCTGCACCGCCGATCGTCATCGACTCTACTTCCGCTGCGCTTCGAGTCGGTAACGAAAATGATCAAACCTTGTATGCAGTCTCCATAGTGGTCCTGGGCTGGTGCGTAGGTCAGAAAATTTTTGTTTTCTGCTGCGTTACCCTACAACACGCAGATAAGCTTGATCACCAGGCTGATAAGTCAAACCCCATCGTTTGCGATCATAGTTGCTCTTCTGACAGTTTTGAGCCGCCTTGAGATTTTCACGGACGATATGGACTTGCTCTTCAGTGTGTTGGATAATATCTGGACCAACGAGTGGTCGTTCCCCAGTTTCCGACGAGTTCAGAGGGGTTCGACACTTACGTCCATAAAGTACTTCGAAAGGGGCCATCTTCAGGCTGGCTTGATAGCTGTTGTTATAAGAGAATTCGGCATACGGAAGAGACTCTTCCCATTTCTTACCGAAAGATATAACACAAGCTCGAAGCATGTCTTCAAGAACCTGATTGACCCGTTCGACTTGGCCTTGGAATTGGGGGTGATAAGCTGAACTCCAGGTTATATGAGTTCCCATAGCCTCTTGGAAACTTTCCCAAAATTTGGAGGTGAAAAGGCCGCTACGGTCCAAACTGATCTCCTTCGGAATACCGTGGAGTGATACGATTCTGGAGATATACAACTCTGCTAACTGACTAGCAGTGATAGTCTCCTTGACTGGCAGAAAGTGTACAACTTTGGAAAGTTGGTCGACGACGACAAGAATGGCATCGTGACCCTTCTGTGACTTGGGAAGTCCAGTAATGAAATCCATTTGAACCTTATCCCATTTTCATAAAGGAATAGGAAGCGGTTGCAGAATTCCAGCAGGTTTCTGATGTTCTGCTTTCACGCGACGGCAAACGTCACATTCAGCAACATATCGAGCAATATCCTGCTTCATTTTAGACCACCAGGACCTTTGACGAAGATCACGATACATCTTGGTGCTACCCGGATGAATAGACAGCGGTGTATCATGTGCCTGCTTCATGACTTTGTCAGTCATAAGCTCGAAGCGAGGTACCACGATGTGGTCTTTGAAATACAGGGTTCCATCTTCAGACAGCAAAAAATCCCTGTACTTATCAAGGTGAAGCTCCTTCTTCATCAGATCAATTTCAGCATCTTTAGCTTGAGCACTCTTAAGAGCCTTCTCAAGATCTGGCTGTACCACAAGATTATTAAGAGAACCCTGTGGAACGATACGCAAGTTCAGTTTGCTCAGTTCTTCATAAAGATGAGGTTGGGCTCGCTTAACCATGAGGTTGTTGCAGTAGGACTTGCGACTCAAGGCATCAGCCATCACATTAGCCTTGCTAGGGGTATATGAAATACCACAGTCATAGTCCGTAATTGTTTCCAACCATCGCTGTTGGTGGAGATTAAGATCTGGCTGAGTAAATAAATACTTCAGACTCTGATGATCAGTGTATATCTCACAACGATTACCAAGAAGGTAATGTCGCCACAGCTTCAATGCATAGATCACTGCAGCAAGTTCGAGATCATGCACTGGATAGTTTTCTTCATGCGGACGCAATTGTCGCGAGGCATATGCAATTACTCTTCGTTCCTGCATTAGGACACAGCCTAAGCCTTGACGAGAGGCGTCGCAATATATCACAAAGTCCTTGCGAGAATCCGGAGGAGCAAGCACTGGAGCAGAAGTGAGCTTGTCCTTCAGGGTCTGGAAGCTCTCCTGACATTTATCTGTCCACTCAAACTTAACACCTTTGTGACGCAGATTAGTCAGAGGCTTAGCAATCTTGGAAAAGTTCTCGACAAAGCGACGACAATAGCTTGCGAGACCAAGAAACCTTCTCACTTGCTTGACGTTCTTCGGAGGAGTCCAGTCAAGAATAGCCTGAACCTGCTCTGGGTTAACTGCAATACCATCCTTGGAAATCACATGACCAAGGTAGGTTACTTCAGAAAGCCAGAACTCACATTTAGAGAATTTGGCATACAACTGGTGCTCTCGAAGCTTTTTCAGAACAAGGCGAAGATGTTCAGCATGTTCTTCCTTGTTCTTCAAATAAACCAGAATATCATCCAGATATACCACGACGAATTTGTCAAGGTAATCCATAAATATGTAATTCATCAGACGGGAGAACGTAGCTGGAGCATTTGTTAAGCCAAATGACATGACAGTGTACTCGTAAGAACCATAACGAGTAACGAAAGCAGTCTTGGGAATATCCTCTTCGCGGACACGGATCTGGTGATAACCCAACCTCAAGTCGAGTTTAGAGAACACCGATGATCCAGCAAGTTGATCATACAAGTCATTGATCCGAGGAAGAGGATATTTATTCTGAATGGTTGCCTGGTTGATAGGACAGTAATCTTGGACCAACCTATTTGTGCCATCCTTCTTCTTAACAAAGAGAGAAGGTGCTCCCCAGGCAGAGGAACTTGGACGAATGAAGCCCTTGCTGAGTGATTTGTCGATTTCCTCCTTAAGCTCGAGGAGCTCGTGCGGAGGCATCTTGTAAGGACGCTTCGCAATAGGAGTTGTGCCTGGCTTCAAGTCGATAACAAACTCGACAGCTCTCACAGGAGGAACTCCTGGAAGTTCTTCCGGAAAGACGTCTTGAATGTCACAGACGACTGGAATGTTTTCAATTCCCTCCAGTGGTGAGGCATTCAACGCATTCAGAGCGTATATCTGAGCCTTGGTGTTTCGAGTGATACTAGCACGATAAATTACTAGCTCATCTGATGGGTGCAGAAGATGTACAACTTTAGTGGCACAATTGATTGAGGCACAGTGAGCCTTTAACCAATCCATTCCCAGAATAAGGTCTATACTGCAAGACTTCAGAATAATGGGAGAGACAAAGAATTTCCTCTCCTCGATTTCAACGGAAACACCATAAGTGACCTCGGAGGTTCGACAACCGCCCGCGGGAGTATGTATCACTAGTGCAGTGCTCATGTGCTCACATTTGATGTCATGCATGAGTGCGAAATCTTCAGACATGAATGAATGCGATGCTCCTGAATCAAATAAAATAGATGTGGGTACTGAATTAACAAGTAGTGTACCCATGACTGTAGCTGGTTGATCTGGGTCTTCACTCATGTTGACATGATAAGCTTGGCCACGACCATAAGAAGGCCTGGCATTGTTGTTGCGGTGCTGAACAATTCCACGACCATTGGCACGGCCAGCAGGAGGAAGCACTAGCTGATTCTGACCCTGTGGACATTCTCTGGCACGGTGACCTGGCTGACCACACTTGAAGCAGAGTCCACTCTCTAGACGGATTGCAGGAGCTCGAGGTGGTGTAGCTCGAAGGGGCTGCCTCGGTGGTGGAGGAGGCAGACGAGGTGCAGCATAGGACGGCCTGTACACAGGAGCGGCGGGACGATACATGCTGTGTGGAATCCATATGCGGCGCTTCTATGAGGAGCCCGAAGATGAGCCCACTTCACGGGTGCGTTTGAGCGCGTCCTTGTGCTTCTTCAGACCAGTCTCGACCTGGATAGCCTTGTTCACCAAGGTGGCGAAGTCGGCAAAATCCTGGACGAGCAGAGCTAGCTGGATGTCGGGGTGTAGTCCATCATGGAACTTCTCTTGTCGGCGAGCATCAGTAGTGATATCTTGCTCAGGGCAGCGGGACAGTTCAAGGAACTCCCGCTGATAAGCTTCTACAGTCTTGGTGCCCTGAACGAGGTTACGGAATTCGGTCTTCTTCCGGTCCATAACTCCCTGAGGAATATAGCGAGCACGGAAGGCAACCTTGAACTCCGCCCATGTGACGATAGTTCTAGCAGGCAAAGTCTATCTGTGAGTGGCCCACCATTGCGCTGCGGGTCCTTTCAGAAAGTAGGACGCATAGGTGACATAGCTGTCAGGGGCAACAGCAGCTGACTCCATCGCATAGAAGATGTCGCGGAGCCAGTCATCAGCATCCAGTGGGTTGACTGAGTTGCGAAAGACGGTTGGGTTGAGGCGCATGAACTCTTGCAGAGTGATCGCGGCAGGCTGCTGGTGGTTGGCGTTGGGTTGTGGTAACTGATTTATTACCCCTTGGATAAACTGTCGGTGCAACTCGAACTGTTGCATCATAGCAGCCATATAGTCGGGCGGTGGTGGATTGTTGTCACCCATCCTGTTAATTCAACAGGGGTAGTTTAGCGACAAGTAATAACACAGTATGGAACCATTCATGAAGTAAACGTGCACAGCAAAAGGAAGTGCAGTAGATACAACATCATAGTCAACATAGTCATCATGACATACAGATCCAAACATAGGTTCGGTTATAGACCAGCGTTACAACGGCATAAAGGTAGGCTAGACAACTAGGCGGCACGCAGGCACGCAGTGGAGGGATACAACAACGTGACATAGCGATATGCTACATCAACGTCGGGGAAAACCTCTGTAGCCAGGAAGCTGACGGTGTCGATGGTACGCCCTATTCTCGAGAGAATAGTCCTAGTGTCCATGAACACTCTGATGCAGGCGACGATCGTGCTCTAGAATGAGAGGACCACGTGCAGGGGTAGTACCTCCAACATCATGCCAATCAACACCTGGTGGCATCTCTGTCCTGCTCGGAAAGAGTACGCGCTCGGGATGTATCCCTGCGCCAACTGCTGGCATCAGCTGCCTCAGAGCGTCGTACAGACGAAGACGAGTGGTGTATAAATCGACAGTAAGAGCCCGAGTAGTACGATCCATCGCCTCGAGGTACCGAACCAGGAACTGTGGATCATATCGGCGACTCATGTAGGGAGTGCAGATAGCAGCATAGAACCGAGTGTCATCAGCAGCTAGGGCATACGGGATGTATCTGAACCCGGTATCCTCCAGGCGGGGGTACTGTCTGCAGAGATGTGTGATCGCAACATAGGCAGCCTCATGAGACTGCCATCTCGACAGTCACTCCAAAACCCAGGAAGGTGTGCAACTCAGTGATGGGGTGATCCGATCCATCAAGAATAATCATCTTGGCACGGTACTGCTGCTAGTTGAACTCGCGGAAATCCTCGTAAACCGTGTACTGAGGATACCAGCAATAACCCAGCCTGGTCAAGAGATCGACCAGAATGGCCGGGAACCTAGGCGTATCCTCCGCCATAGTCTGACGAACGATCTGTACTGCGGGTCTCATCTGAAAAAGCAGAGTGCAAGAATCAAATGACAGTGTGTGAAATATTTATTGCATTTCAAAGAATAGATTGCAGATAATCCAGCTCTCCGGGTGAAAGTGATTACGAGAACCTATTGTCAAAGTTAGTAAAATTTTAATCCGAATAGAAGAGAGATCAGAGTCCCAGAGTATAGACGAGGAATAAAAGATCCTAATACCACCCAATTGGTGACGTGGGCCCGTAAGGCACACAGCCAAGTTAGTAAAACAGTTTTGGACGACTAGACTCAACTTCGGCCAAGGAGTTGGAGAGGAGGATCCTACAGGCAGTCGGCTCTGATACCAACTTGTGACGCCCCCGGCTCAATCATGCACTAATCATACATGCAAATGCACACGATCAAGCCTAAGGACTCACTTGAAGATATCACAACACAACTCTAAAATATAAATAAAGTCATACAAGCTTTATATTACAAGCCAGGGCCTCAAGGGCTCGAATACATAAGCTCGATGGCATACAAGTATCAGCGGAAGCATTAGCTATCTGAGTACAGATACAAGTTAAGCAGATAGGCCTTTAAAAATGCGGGGCAAAACAAAAGCTACAATCGAAAGGCGCAGACCTCCTGCTTGGGTACCTCCGAAACTACTGGTCGTCGGAAGGCTCCTCGTAGTAGTACTCGCCGGCAGGGTAGTAGTAGTAACCGCCGTCGTCAGCAGGGGCAGCTGGCTCCGGGGCTCCGTCGTCTGAATAAAACAAGCGGGTACGGGGAAAAGGGAAGCAAAGCAACCGTGAGTACTCATCCAAAGTACTCAGCAAGAGTTACATCAGATCTATTCTAAGAATGCAATATTATCAAGGAAGGCTGTATCGGTGGACTAGACTGCAGAAATGCCAGAATAGAGAGAAGGCCTAGTCCTATCGAAGACTAGCATCTTCAGCGGTCTTGCAGCATTAGAAGAGTGCAGAATTGCATAATATGAAGTAGTAGTAGTGTTATCAACCTCGCCCAGAGATCCTTCCTCGACTCCCTGCGAGAAAGCGATCCCAGAGCCTTATTCTCATATCTAATCATAAGTAACCAGTTCTAGTTGTATCGACCTGGATACAACTCCGAGCGTCCGTTACCGAGGATCCGGCTATCGATAGATGTTTTCTTCTCTACAGGGGTGCACCAACTTACCCACCACGCTCGCTTAACTCCGGCCGGACGCACTTTCTGGGTCCTGCCCGGCCTCGGCTGAACAACACGCCGCAGCCCAACCTAAACTCAATAGAGATGTCAGCACACCGGACTAACCTATGCCCCCAGGGGTCTTAGGTCATCGCCCCAGGCACTCCTGCACATTGCGGGGCTGACGAGAGCAGGCATGGCCCCCTTTAACAAGGACGGGCGTTCCCAGTCCAACTCGGCGCGCGCCGCTTAGTCGCTGACGTCTAGAAAGATAGGCGGATACTACGATGCAGAATACCCATATTTATTCCCGCGTGATGGTTAGTGCTATCGGGCTAAAGGCCCACTCGGATCAAATATCCAAATCGTTAGTGAATTGGTAGCGCGCGGTAACGAGTAGAGACTCACGATCGATGTGACCCTGTCGCCCCGTCTCGAGGACTTGCGACAAGAGCTAAGAATGCCTGGCCGAACCTCGTATTTAACTCGCGGGTACTCTCTCTGGTCACCCGACTACACATCAACTCGCAGGTACTGTCCATGGTCACCCGACTTAACTATAACTCTCGCGGGTACCCCTCGGGGCCGACCCGTCTTTAACATGGTTCAGTGTTAAAGTCATAGTACCCGTGTGTCCGTAACACCAAGGGGGAAACCCGAGGAATCACCCTCGATGGGTTCCACCTGATGTCATCGTCAAGGTGAATTTAGGAGGAATCACCCTTGAGGTTCACACTTGAGGTGTTGCACGACAGCATCGTTATCGAAAGTGATGAAGGAGGAATCACCCTCGATGACCACGACTGAATAGCTACTCTACAGGGTTAACATCAGAAGTGCTAAACGAGGTATCACCCTCGGCACTCGATAGTAACCCTGCAGTGTCGTACAACTAAGGGGAAGTGAGGTGCGGTGCCGGGGCCTGGTTGTCGATCACTTGATTGAGTCTTTTGAAAATCCAGCGGGGCAACTGAGACAAAGTGGGGGTCACTAGGG
This sequence comes from Thinopyrum elongatum, assembly GCA_011799875.1. Taxonomy (NCBI): domain Eukaryota; kingdom Viridiplantae; phylum Streptophyta; class Magnoliopsida; order Poales; family Poaceae; genus Thinopyrum; species Thinopyrum elongatum. Next base: position 22,299,260 of record CM022298.1, read on the forward strand.
TTTACTAACCAGCCTATACTAAGCAGTTTGGAGAACAGGCAGGTATCAAATAGCATTTACAAAAACAGGCTATGCAACAGAATTAGGATAAGCAGCAGCAGCAGCAGCAATTTCTAATGCAAGCATAAGAGGGAAAGAATAGGCGATATAGGCATGTTCAAGGGGGGTTGCTTGCCTGGAAGCTCTGCGGCAAAGGTCTGGTCGTCAGTAGTGTAGCCAATCACCGGAGCTGCGTCGGTCTCGGGGACTACGTCGGTATCGGTATCTACCGAGAGAGAAGAGGGGAAAGAAACAGATAAATACACAGCAAACATATGCAACACAGAGCATGCTATGCTAACATGCAGTGCAGGGTTGCCTAAATACATGTCTAAGTCACATTAGTTATTTTAGGATTTAGGTTAGATTTATTAATAACCGGTGTATTTGCACTATTCATCTACCGGAAACGGGCTAAAAGTTGCGGGTTCACCTCCGTAGAGGGTCCCAACACGGAAACAGATGGCACGGTCGGATTCGTCTCGTTTTTCTGATCAACTTTCATATAGAAAGTTTATCGATCCGAACTACGGTTTAATTTCTACGGATTTTCAAAGTTTTAAACTATTTTCTAAAATTTTGAAATTATCTAAAATAACAGAAAAAGATATACTGCAGCAACATGACGTCAACACTGCGTCAGCCAGTCAACTGAGCTGCTGACTGGTCAAACTGACAATTGGGGCCCACCTGTCAGCCTCTGTGATTTTAACAATGGGTTAAACTAATCTAACAGAATTAATTAGTGGGGTGGGCCCCAGGTGTCATTGACTAGCTAGGTTAAACTAATTAAGTTTTATTTAGAAATTGATTAATTAGGCTAAATACAGAAAGGGGCCCACATGTCAGAGACTGGAGTGAACAGTAATTGCGTTGGCCGTAGTCAACGAAGTCAAACTTCGCAGGGGGGACCCACTGGCAGTCGCACAGAGCGGGCCCCACGCCTGCTAGGTTAGTGCCGGCGCCGGAACAGCTCCGGCGAGGCCATTCGCAGCGGCCGAGTGCCGGAAACAGTTGGGTTTCGTGTACGGGTCACCGTTTCGCGCGTTTTTTGGCTCTATCGAATGAGCGTGATACGGCGCATCCAACGGCGGCAGTCTCGCCGGCTGAGATGGTCGGTGCTCGCCGGAAAAGGGCCTGAGGCGGCGGCCGGAATTCGGGCTGGGACGGATCTGGGGCTAGGGGGCACGGCAAAACATGTGGCTGGGCTCGCTGGGCTCCTGGTAGCACCAGGAGCACAATGCCGTGCTCAGGCAAGGGCTGTGACAGCGGTGGCGACGACGGTGGAGCAGAACGGCGGCGATGAGCTCGGCCATGGCGGGCATAGCAGCTAGGGGGCAAGCGTGAGCTAGAAAGAAGGGGAGGAGGAACGGGTGCTCACCGAGCGGCACACGGAGGCCGGTGAGAGCTTAGAAGCGCAGGGAGGCGGTGAATCACGGCGGCGGCGTTCTGGTGATCCGAGGAGGAAGAAGAGGTCGGGGCAGCTTCTGGAGGCATCCGGCGTCACGTGGCTTGACGGGGAGACGTGGTCGACGGAGACGGAGCGCGTGGACAGCTTGGCGTGGCCGGAGGTGCTCGGTGGCCACGGAGGTGACGACGGCGAGGCGACGGAGGCGCTCGGATGTGTGAGTAGAGGAGGGGAGAGCGGCGTGCGAGCGAGGGGAAGGAGAGGGGAGAGTGCGGGGGCGGCCAGGGGAGAGGGACGGGCGAGTCCTTATCCCCTCGCCCACCTGCTCCCGTCGGCGTGGCGAGCGGCGACGGCGCGACGAGCTCCTGCCCACGGCGGAGACGACACGGGTGCGGGGGCAGGTAGAAGAGGCCCTAGCTGGGCTGGGCCGGCTCTGGGCCTGCGACAGGTAAGTGGCCTCTGACCCTTTTTCTGTGTCTGTTATTTCTGTTTCTCTCTTATTTATTAACAGAGATGGAAAAAGATTTTTGTGGGTCACTAAACATTTTAGAAAAATGTGGAACTAAGCCACAATACTTTCTAGCAATATTTGGCACTGCCACAATTAACTTGGAAGCAAGGTGGAATCAAATGGATTTTTCGTAAATGGAATAGCATATTAAAATGCTGGAATGGTGCTGTTATAAATGCTAATGCTCATTTTAGCAAGGGGGTGATGTTGTTTTCCTTAACAAATAATTGTTATGGAATTTTTGCTAGGTGATGAACATTTTTCCAGCAACTTTTGAGCAACTTCAGAATTCACTTGTGATTTCAATTTGAATTCAGAGGAAATTTGAAATGAGAGATTTATCCAACATGATTATCATTGCAAATCACAGTAGCTAGGCATCATCATGATGGATTACTGTGGCACCATTACATAGGGGTGTTACAATAGTCCTCCCCTTACTTCTCCTTCCCCAATTCCATGTAAATTTTCATCTTTTCATCTTGTCTGTCACTTCCCCTTTTAGACATAGCAAATCCCAGCATGGTGGTGAGCGGCACACCAAAAATTTGGGACTGCAACAGGAAGCGATAAGATTGAGTGAACCATGACATAAAGAAGAATTGATGGGTATAAAGTGACGCTATTGCATACATGTCTTTGCATGTATGATGCAAGGTTGAGTGAGCCTTGACGGTGTGCTGTGCCACCCATGCCCAGCCGGCATTTCCGGCGTTCCTTGTGAGTGTTCTTCCACTCGTCACTAACCCACCGGTCCACCATCTGCGTCCAACACGGAATCTCTACGACACACCACTTGGGAGGCACCTAAACAAACAAATGCATGACATCATGAGTTAAAGGAAATGTTAGTCATGTAATGAATAATTCAGCTCAATGTTACTTACCTACATGCACTCATGAGCTTCTGGAAACTCGAGTCTCGCTTTTGGCTTTGATAGCAGCTGATTGCGGTATTTTGCGTAGTATGAGATCACGGCCTGGAAGCGCACCTCATGGAACATAGTGGGAACAAGCGTCTTGGCAGCATTAGCGATATTGTCATCTGCCTTGACCTCTTCACCCTCCTCGCAGCTATAGAAATCCTGCATATAGCGGCGACAGATCAAGTCATGACTTAAATAACTTTGAAGCCATAGCTGTTGAGTAACCAAGCTTTGAATGTTTTGGGGAAAGTTTCTCCAAACGGTCCTTCGAAGCAGGATCCCTTGCAGCGGTCGTGCCAGAAATGAGACAGTTGAAGATATCTCTGTAGAGCCAAAAATATATGCATTATGTATACATTGCAGAAAGGACATGTTCTGCTTAGCACTTTTCTTTTCAGGGTTTTCCTTTTCCTTTGGTTTTTACCTATACTCAGCGCTGTGCTGTGGGTATGTTGTTATATGGTGTAATTATAAGAGTAACTTGTTTGGATAAACCTGCCAGGCTTAATGGCCAAGCCTACTAACTGTTTATACCCATGCATGCCATTTGATTACTCTTCCTTCTTTGAGTTGGAATTTGATATTCATTTTTTTTAGCGATTTGACTTATTCTTTTGTTATGCTGTACTTGTGCAGATAGTTTGGTTAAAAAAAAACAATCTGTTGAGCTGACAGTTTAGTCTGGTTGACTATGTCATTTCCATTTCTTGTTAAAATTCTTAGCGTATGCCTTGGGTGGTGACATGTGCCGCAATGTCACTAGGTATTTTGACTGGATTTGGTTCTGCCTGCATTTTTTTTCAATATTCACATTTTAAATTGAAACAACTTTTGAATCGAGTGTTCAAATTATGAGCCATATTCACCGCTGTGTTCCCTGTGTCGTTGGCTTTGAAACTAGATCAACACATTGACATGTTTCTGCCAACAATTTTCTTGGCGTGAGTTGTACTTTGCATCGCAATTTACTTTGTACTTATGGTTGTAATATACGCAATTTACATTGTACTTATGATGGTAATATACGCGCACTTCCCATATTAGTGTGTTTGAAGGGGGCACACAACAGAGCACAGTAGCAACCCCATGTAGAAGGCACATCATCAGTCTGGCGCCAAAAACCTTTTTCCGAGCTTCAAACATATACTTTACTCCGTTCTATAATATAATACGTTATTACAATTATTGTACTCATATATTGACTGTAATAACATTTTATGGGACGGAGGGAGTACCAATTAAAGATCCTAAACATTACATGGACTGTAATACATACCCTATTTAGCAAGCGGCCCATGAGGAGTCACGATCAGCTGAAACATAACCCCCCCCCCCCCCCCCCCCCCCCCCCCCCTTTTTTTTTTTTGCCTCACGGGAGTGTAAAACGGAAAATCCTAGGGCGCGTCTATATCTCGCCTTCAATTCAGCTAGTCCAACTTCTGACTCGCTGAAAGGGTGAGCGAGATGGGCCGGCCCACGCGCGCGGCAAGCCATGGCCTCTTCTTTTTGTTTTTTTTCGTTTTTCGTTCTCATTTTTGCTTTATTTTTGTACTTTTCTTTATACTTTAAAATATTGTACATATATATTTTACAAAAAACACTCTACAAAACACATTTCAAAAATGTTGAACAAGTATTTGAAAAATGTTGAATAAGCATTCGAAAAAAATGTTGAATGTGTATAAAAAATTGTTGATCATGTATTAAAAAATGATTAATTTTTTTGATCGTGTTTATAAAAATGTTAATCCAGCATTTTGAAAAACAATGTTGAACAAGTATTTAAAAAATATTAATTAAGCATTTGAGAAATGTTAAATGTGCATAAGAAACATGTTGACCATGTATTAACTAATGATGAAAAAATTTCAACATTTATATAAAATGTTAATCAAGTATTGAAAAATATTTGACAAGTATTTGAAAAATGTTAAACAAGCATTTGGAAAATGGTAAATGTGTATAGAAAAAATGTTGACCATATATTAAAAAAAGCTGATTTTTTTATCATGTATATAAAACTGTTAATCAAGCATTTTAAAAACTGTTGAACAAGTGTTCGACAAATGTTAATCAAGCGTCTAAAAAATGTTGAATGTGTAAATAAAAAATGATGAACATGTATTCAAAAAATGTTAAACCTTTTATTTAAAAACTGTTAATCAAGCATAGAAAAAAAAGTTAAAATGTATAGAAAAAATGTTGACCATGTATTAAAAAATGTTAATCTTGTATTAAAAAAATATTAAAATTTTGTATAGAAAAATATTTACCACACAATACAAAAATGTTTAATTTGTCTTGGAAAAATGTTAGACATGTATTATTAAAATGTTATTGGCATGTACAAAAAATGTAAAATAATAACTAAAACAACAAAGAAAACAAAAATAGAAAGAAAATAAACAAAATAAAACATGGAAATGAAAAAAAAATGCAAGAAAGAATTAAATAAATGGAGAAAAAAAGAAACAAAAGAAAAGAAGAAAAAAAGGCTCGTATAGCCTCAAGTAGGAGGTGCCCCTACAACTTACCACGAGAGGGACCTGGGCGGGGTGGCTAGGAGCACCCAGATCTGCACGGAGACTAGTAATCGCTACGCGCGCGCGAGTGGGCCGGCCAATATGACGCAGGAGGAGGGAAAACCTTGAGCGAGAGTTCCCTCTTGTCTTGCTTAATGCCAGATATAGATGCTGCGGAAAGCCTATAGGACGCTCACTGCATCGTGTAATATCGACGCTTCGCATAGGGATACGCGAGCAATGCAGTTGGCCGGCCCATTATCTAGTGTTCGTATTTTTTTTACTGTTTTTCTCTTCCGGTTATGGGAACCTTCTAGAAGTTTCCTGTACATTTTTTTATCCTGGTTTTATCGCTTTTTCGTTTTTCATTTTTGTTACCTTATTTTATTTTATTTGTCCTTTTTCCAGTTTCTTCCTTCCTTTTTCTTTTTCTTCTTTCTGTTTCTTTTTTGTTTATCCTTAAATTCAAAAAGTTCATAAAATGTTCAGAATTTAAGATTTTGTTAAAAAATTGTTCACTTTCGAAAATGTTCAAAATATTCATAACTTTTCTGAAAAAATTGGGGATTTCAATAAATAATTCCATTTGAAAAAAAATTCATGTTTCACAATTTGTTTGGGAGATTAAAAAAACCCTTTTTAAAATTATTCACAAATTTCAAAAAATGTTTATGCTTTAAAATATTGTTTGGGAGTTTCAAAAAATGTACTTTTTTCAATAATTGTTCAGAAATTTTAAAAAACTTCGTATATTCAAATTATGTTCTGGAGTTTCAAAAAAAATTCCAGTTTTCAAAAAATTTGCGCGTTCCAAATTTTGCGTTGGAATTTCAAAGAAATGTTCCCGTTTTGAAAAAAATGTTTGTGTTCTCAAATTTTGTTTCGGAAGTTCAAAATATGTTCGTGTTCCAATTTTTCTGGAATTTCAAAAAAAATGTTGGCATTTTAAATAATATTCAAGAGGTTTAGAAAAACATGCTTAAAAGAATTGTTCATTAATTTAAAAAAAGTTCCCTTTTTTGAAAATGGTTGATTTTTAAAAAAAATTGTTCACAAATTTGGGAGTTTCATAAAATGTTCGGGAGTTTCATAAAAATTAGCATTTTTTTTCAAAAAAAATTGTTCAGCTTTCACAATTCAAAAAAAATATCATATCTGCACTGGTTTTGGTTCTTAACTAGTTCGCGCAACACTATATTCTACAACGTACGCTAGCTCAACTGGTAGTAGCACCTCTTCAGCAACAGGATCGATTCTTACAAAGCCTAAAATTTTTTTAGGTAACCTGATGTTTTCTAGCTTGGGCCAGCCCAATCGCGGCGCCCCCTGTGCGTCGACACGCTATTGGACGGAACGAGCGTCTAATAGGAGCTCCCAGTGTAAACGGCTATACTTCCCGCAAAGGAGAAATCTCTCCTTGAGCCTTGTAGACATGCCCTATTTGGGAGCGGAATCATGGTGATTACATCGTTGGGCCGAGGATCGTCTGGCCCGATTTCATGATCCACGTTCCGCACGCGCATGGGCGTGCATGCGAGCACGGTTATTACAAGCTGCTTGAGAAGTAAAATATCTCCAGGTGACCATATACACACAACAATCCAATCTAGCAGCGCGCTAGCCCGTGTTTCGGCGTAGAGGCTGCCATGGAGGGCAAGTAGCCAAGCAGGACGGAATGGAGCGGATGCGTCGCTGAACCCTACCCGGGGCAAATAATATCGATCCGCCGGAAATACCACTTGGTGTGTGGAAGGTGTTTTTTTTTTCCGTTACGTCTAAATTGCTCCTTCAACTGAAAAAATGCTACTCCATCCGTTTCAATATATAAGAGATATTATTAAAATGTCAAACTAATTTATGTTTGGCCAAGTATATAAGGAAAACATGATATTTTCTTCTAGTTATGAAAATATAGAAAACGCTTGACTTTTGGAAAGAAAAAAAAATTAACACACCTTACATTCTGAAATGGAGAAAGCACTTATTTCGTCGCCTACTGTTGATCAATCTGGACCATCGGATCTACTGGTTGAACGAACTGTATTCCCCCGTCCCCACAGTGAAAAGGTCTCCATCTGAACTGACCCCACACACTAACCGTTAATGCCAACCTGAGAACTGTAGGTGCACGAAGATCCGGTCACCGGGTCACACACGTCAGGTGAACTTCACTCTAGCTAGCTACCAGCAAGCTAGCGCACTGACCGAATATTTTCCGGTGAGAAGGAGACGTCGACGGCGGCGACTGAGACTCCGCACTACATAGTGCGTGGGGTCACCTCAGGTAAAGCCATGGCCGGCCGTCGGACTCGGGAGGCGACAGCGCGTGCAACCTAGGACGTTAGCCCGTGACAGCCGACCTGTGTGGCCGCGCGTACGTGGGAAACGGGCCGGAGTAGCCCCGCTCCGGCCGTCTTCAAATACCGCGCACACGGCTGCTCACAGGGCACACAAGTCTCCGGCGAGCTTCTTTGTGATAGTGCTACGCCTCTGACCGCATCGTCTCGACCGCAGCACCGGCGGCGAGGCTACCGTCTGCCCCGACGTCCCCATGGCCGTCACCGGAACAGGGTCTCCTGGTCCTCCGGCCTCTCCGGCTGATCGACGACCTCGGCAGCGGCTTTCAATAAGACCTGCTATCATATCTTTGTGTAGAAGAAACGGAGACTCGCCCCGGTAACGAGTGCAGGGGCGGAACTAGACTGAAAATTACCCGGTGTCCACGTAGAAGAACATATGCCTACATGTCAAACAATCAATGGCCTACACACTAAATCAATGGATTATATTAAGCAAGTCCAAATTACACCCGGTGCCAGTGACACCGGCAAGCTGTACGTAGCTCCGCCCCTGAACGAGTGTAATCATGTTCCGGTACATCCCCGCAAAAAAAAAAAGAAAAAAAGAAAAAAAAGAAATCACGTTCCGGTACATAATATCCATGGAAGCTACCTTAGCGCATCTCTCCCCGATCCCCTAAATAATAAATACTCCCTCTGTAAACTAATATACGAGTGTTTAGATCACTATTTCAATGATCTAAGCGCTTTTATATTAGTTTACGGAGGGAGTAATACAAAAGTAAACGGCTGAGTAAATTTTAGTGAAGTGTTTTTACTTTTTTAAGCTTCGGTCGTTCCTATCTGGTCCCTTAAATTTAGCGGAGTAAAATTTTGTTTTTGCCAAATTATTCCAATTCTAGTTTACTTAATACATTGCAACTACATATTAGCACATATATAAAAACCAAACATAATAAATAAGTTTCACACAATACTCGAATATTACAAACCGTTGTACACTTGCAAAGCGGTGGAGGTGTACCGGCTGAGCCCAAACTAGCAGGCGGCAAGACGTGGGGATGACCGGCAAAGGTGCGTAAGCACGGTGAGATGCCACGTAGCCAACGAGGAAGAAGATCCGAGGCGGTTTTCGTCGAATAGGTCGATGCGGCGGTGGTGGCGATTCAGCTCGACTCCGACAAAGGCGACAGCTGGCGAATGGCTTAGACTCGGGCAGGAAGGCGGCGAGGGCCAAGAGAGGCAATGGATAGTCACCGGTAGGTGCGCAGGCGACGATGCAGTGGGGGTTGGGGGTCGAAAAGTGGGCACAAAGTTTACTCGGCCGGGTCAAGGCCGAGTGTTTTTAGGCGTCCGCGGGGCCGAGGAGTAAAAAAATTGCGCCTCTATCCGGTTACGACTTCGGGTAGGTGTCGGTTAGATGAGTACACTAAAAATTATACTCCTCTAACCGAATTTAGGGGATCGGATAGAGATAACATTAAATCTTCAAGAAAAATAAGGGAACCTTAAATCTTCAAATGCAGTTAATGGATGTAGTGAGTAGTGACCAAGTATTTGTATGGAGTCACTTGGTTTGGACATTTATATAAGCGTCCCTCAAGAATTGAATATTCCGGATCCCAAAACAAACCATAATGTACAGCAACCTCCGATAACTTCTCTGTAATAACATGGTAATATACACACTATAGGTGTGTTAACTTACGCACAAATACCACGCGTAATTTTTGACCCGGGGGAAAAATTGTTGAAAACATACCATGACAACTTCTGTGGAACCAACATGGTGTAACTTTACTGAGCCATGGCATGGTAACTTTTGGCCTGAAAATAAGTCATCGGAACATACCAACATGAGATCTAATTTTGAAGGTCTCGTCGCAAATATTTTCTTTGGTGTGAAAACTGATTTTGACTCTGGCCGACGATTTGAGTTACAAAATATTTTAAATTTTAGAAAAAAGGAAGAATCCAGGATGACATCAGTTTTTTCTTCTTCTAGTGCACACATACATGTGCAAGTGGAGAAGGCTGGCGAAATCATTTTTACGCCCCTGGTAACTTCAGTGAAAATACCACGATAACTTACATACTAGAGGCATGTTAACTTATGTAGCCCAAACACGGCAACTTTTGACCCAAAAACTTTATCGAATCATCCAACATGAGATCTAGTTTCGAAGATTTCATCGCGACAAATTTGTTATATGAAAACGGATTTTGCATTGGACCAATGGTTTGAGCTATGATTTTTTAAATAGGGAGAATCTAGGATGACATCATTTTTTGTCCTCTAGTGCATGCATGCATGTAATTAGAGAAAGAAATGTCAAAGACTGAATTGACCGAACCGAGGAGACCGAAAGAACCGAATGCCCAGGGTGAGAGGAGAGAGAGTCATCATAATGCATGATACATGCATGTAATTAGAGGGAGTAGTGAGGTGTTTGGTAATTAAGCTTAACTGCCACACAGTTGGCAGTTAGTGCAGTCCTTATCTAAATATGATCATAAATGCAAATGGCATAGAATAATCCAGTTCTTACCTTTCAACGGAGCTTGAGATGAATGACTTGGGGGGTAAAAAACAAACTCTGCTTAGGGTACAACTTGAGCACCTTCCGAAAAGAGTTTTTTTCACCAGTATGCATATATAGAGAGGGTTCTTCAAAGATTAATATGGATAAACCTGACCCTCTTAAAACCCCTGTGGTATACACGAACTACTTGTTGCTCTAGTTGTTAGCACACTCCCTTTAATACCCTATAAGGGTACGAGTTTAAACCCTCCAAACCGCTAGCCATTTTTTTTCTAAGCGGGGCAAGGCCTTCCACCAGGCTGAGGGTTGGGTTGTGCTAAATTAGTAACACAAGCACTATTTGACACTATCTGAATTTAGATTCAAATTCATCCGAATATTTTTGAAAAATACCAAAGATTCGCGAGGTTCAACGAGATTTCCGGTAACTTACCGAAATTCCGATCGAAATTAAAACCTTACTCACTGCTCATCAACTAAGGTTTTATATGAGTCAAGATAGTAATTTTGTTATCAATAATTGTCAAGGTACACCTCCTACCTGAAAACCAAGAAAAACAAATGGCAGGGTGGGAACGACCTCTTGTTCCCCACCAGCCACCAGCTAGCGAGTGCTTCTTTTCACCATGAAAAGACTGCCAAAATATCGCGAAATCCACTCAAAGGCAGCGGCAGCACCGTGAGATGGATGAGCACCGGCATACTCTGATACTCACCGCTCGTTAAGCAAATAGGAACAGCAGCATATTCTCTTGTGCTTATAGCCTAGCTAGCCACAGGCAATAAGCTTTGTTCCCTAAATGATCTCAATCAATCCCTTTGACAAATGGCAATGCCAATGCCATCTTCATAGTTGAGTATTGATTCTTCTGGATCTTGTTGGTGACTTGTTGTTAAGGTTCGGAAAGTATTCAACAATATATGCAATGGAAGAAGTACAGAAATCATGTGCCACGGAATTTTTCCAGCTCAAAGTTAAATCCAGCGGGATGACCGGCGCTAGGCTAACGATCAAGTTTTTTTTAAACCCAATTCTGGGTTTTTTTTCGGAATGGGCTGGAAAATCCTTTTTCCGAAAAATCTTAGGAATTCTGGATTTTTTCGTTCAAAATTTTCAAACGAATTTTGAATTCAAATATATGTAGCATCAAAATATATTATTTTTGACCCATTGTGCACACCAACAAATTTCTGGTCTAATGGGCAGTACGCCTCCTAACCATCAAGAGGTTGCAACTTTGACTCTATCGACCGCGCCATGACCAATGATTTTTTTTAGCAAGCCTGAATAATGCAAAAAAAAAAAAAAACTGTTGTTGAAATGGTTCTGGTCTAATGGGCAGTACCCATGGCCACCATTAGGATGTCGCGAGTTTGAGTCCTTGCCATCTCACCGCGATCAATAATTTTTTTAGCAAGCCTGGATAAGGCAAAAAAAAAAAAAACATGTTCAAATGGTTCTAGTGTAATGGGCAGTACGACTCGTAACTATCAGGAGGTCGTGAGTCCAACTCCATGCCACCGCACCACGACCAATAATTTGGTTCTGATCTAATGGGCAGTAAGCCTGGTAAACATCAGGAGGTCATGAGTTTGGCTCCATGCCACTGCACCACAAGCAATAGTTTTTTTATGTACGCCTGAATAATGCCAAAAAAAAAAATGTTGTCGAAATGGGGCAGTATGCCTGGATAACATGAGGAGCTCACGAGTTCGACTCCATGCCACCGCACCGCTATCAATATGTTTTTATAAGCCTGGTAAACATCAGAAGGTCGCGAGTTAATTTTTTTAGTAAGCCTGCATAAGGCAAAAGACTAGGAGGTCACGAGTTCGACTCCATGTCACCGCACCGCTACCAATATCTTTTTTACTTCTGGTAACGATATGATGATCTATCTGAAAAAACTGTAGCTAGCAACGACCTCAGTAATGCTGACAGCACATGTGGCCGGCTGCCTGGCCAGAGATTCCAGACATTTGAGGTTCTCCATCGATCACTACGGCTCCCCACTATCCAAGGAAAATATTCCCTTGGCAAAACGACAACAGTTCACACTAATGCAAATGACTATGTCAAAGTGTAATCTACAAAGCTTATTGCTTCAAAAAAATTCTATCCTCATGAACTCCAGAAGAGTGGGGAAGTGAAGCTCTTGCAAACTAAATCATGTGATCTCGCAAAAAAAAAAACCTAAATCATGTGATAATCATGCTCACCGGTACTTCGACATCACTATAGGTAGGTCTTTCTGTTAGATTATAGATGGGACACATATAAACAACAATCCCTGGTTAATCTCTCAGGCTCATGTGGTGCATGACAAGTGGAGGGAAGTTTTGTTCCACCTCATAAGGTACAATCAGCAGGCTGGAAGGAGTAAAGTAATATTACTATGCTTAGTTGGAGGAGAGAGGATAGGAGAGAGAATGTAAGCGGACTCTCATGTAAGAGCCAGTTGCAGCAAATGCTCCTAGGCACTATGTGAGAGTGGAAGGTGAGCCATGTATTGATAAAGTAGCACATACTTATAGCTAATTGTTATACATGTTGACTATAGGGTTGGCTATAGATGTCATAACACTTTCTTATAGCCAACTATTGGCTATATTATTAACCTTGCTCTTAGTTGATTGAGACCCTTTTATAAGGGTTGCTCTTCCAATTGCCATTGAGAGTTTGGAAAGTGTGAGCAACTCCTCCGCCGCCCTCCCGCGCGCATTTCGTGACTGAGCTGAGCCGAGTCGTCATCTACTATTCCAATTAATTTTGGATTAATTATGAATCGCTAATGGATGCATAACCCTAGCCGTCATCTACTATTTCAAGCTCCGTGCTGCCTTTGGTGCTCCTATCCAATGGACCGCGTGCACGGCCGGACGGGAGAGCAGGCCTCCGAAACCCCATCCTTTGAGATCCTGCACCGCGAGAAGGGTGATAAGGGTTTTTCGGAGCGACTCTGCGCAACTGCTCCCGGTTCGTTCTTGTTTTCATCCTCGGCTTCATCAGCCGATGCCGCCACCACGGCCTTAGCTTGGCTGACTGGAGGGTATGTTTTGTTCATCTCCTTTTTACTCATTCATCATGTGCTAGCCCGATGTGTTGTGTTCATAGTTATTTTGATTCTATGATCTGTCGAGGCTCACATGCTTTGATTTTGGTATGAACGTCATACCGGCTTTGCCATGTTTGTGATTTAGGGACTAAATTAATCGCTAATGTGCTAATATTTCAAAAAAATCGGAAAACCTTATTTTGGACACTTTTAATTCAAAAACCTTATTTTAGGCATCTTTTCGATTTAAGGCTTTGCTGCAACATTGAAACAGGCCCCGGGGCACATAAAAAATATGGTAGATGTTAATACATTTTTATACACTTGGCCAAAGTTTGACTTCGATCAAAGCTAATATTATTCTTAAATAAAAACGGAGGGCTATGGCCGTGTAGTATCGATCAAATGTGAACCATCGAATCTGCTAGTTGGACAGGCAATATTTGCACACGTCCCTGCTGTAAAAGGGCCGTGACTTTTAACCTTCTGAACGCAAGGCCGTGATTTTATCTGAAAGTGACTCCACGCATTCGCAAGGCCGTGACTTTATCTGAAAGTGACTCCACGCACTAATGTCTAATGCGGAGTCGTTTGCTGTTGATGTCAACCGATTGCCCGTAGGTAAACGAGGATCCAGTCACGGAGTCACACGTCCGGCCGGTATCTCTGAAAGAAGGTCCCTTGCTACTAGCTAGCCAGCGCACCGACCGAATTATTTCCAGCAGAAAAGAGACATCGCCGGTGACTCCCCGTGCTAGTGCGTGGAGTCACTTCAGGTAAAGCCGCGGCCGTCGTCCTCAGGAGCCGACAGCACACAAAACGGCGATGTCTGTGGCGCCCGTGAGAAACGGGCCGGAGTGAATAACCCGGCTCCGGCGGCCGTCCATAAATACACGCCCCACCGCACACACGGCCCCTCACACACACACACGCCCACAAGTCCGGCGAGTTCCTACACCCGCAAGTCTCGCGGCAGCACGGGCGGCATGGCCAGCCGCAACGTTAGCGGCGCATCGTGGTCCACGGGCCTCTGCGACTGCTGCGACGACGTCGGTGGCTGTAAGCTTAGCTTCGTCCCTCCTCTGTCCAACAAGAGCAAACGCTGCTAGTGCTACTATTTATACCTGTGGTGTGATGACCAGTCCAGAGTGATTTTTTTTACCACGCACGCTGCATTATATATATATATATATATATTTATTTATCACATGTGAAAAAAAGAGATAAGAGGAACCACTGTTAAAATTACTCAAAAAGAGACTGGAAACATATTGCTAAAGAAACAAGAAACCATTTGTCATGACCGGCCTGCGTGTCCTGCATGCAGGCTTCCTCAGCTGGTGCTTCCCGTGCATCACCTTTGGGAGGATCGCCGAGATCGTCGACGAGGGGCAGATACGTGAGTTTCCTTTCTGTCTCTCTACGAGTACTCCCTCTATAGTGATCTAAGTGAACTTATTAATAACTGAGCGATCCAGGAGTAACTTGTCGTGGTGTTGATGTGCGTGCATAATTCGTGGCCGGCCGGGATGATCGCTCATCAGCGTGCTGTGCGAGCGGGGCGCTGTACCTGCTGCTGTGCATGACCACGTGGTGGGGCACCGGACTCTACTCCTGCTTCTACCGGTACAAGCTGCGGACGGCGTACGGGCTCGCCGAGAAGCCCTGCGCCGACTGCTGCGTCCACTTCTTCTGCGGGGCCTGCGCGCTCTGCCAGGAGTACCGCGAGCTCAAGAGCCGGGGCTTCCAGATGCGCTTGGGATGGCAAGCCAACGCGGAGAGGATGGGGAAGGGGACGACCGTCGCGCCCCACGTGGACCCTGAGATGACTCGTTAATCACTTATATGATGCCAGTACGTGTGTCGATCGGTTGACTCGATTGATAGTGTGTGCTTTCTCATGTAATAACTCGTTTCTCTTTCTCCGTAGACCCCCTACCATCACCACCGTCTGTCAGTCGTATCTATGTGTAACTTTCAACGGCATGTACTATCAAATGTGTGTCTGCAAGAACTGAAGAAGCAGACACCCACTACTGTAAACAAGATGTATCATTATTGGCAAGCGGAAATCGATCAACATCGACTTGTATTACTCATATATTGTCATATCGACATTATATATTGATACACTAGCCTACTTTTCTTTTCTACAAGAAACAAAGTCCTCAATGGCATCTCGTCAGACATGTATTACTCATATATCGCATAGCAAAAACTCTGTTAGTTACTTCCTGGCTGATAAAATTTGGTAGATTAGAAGCTGGACAGCGGTCTGGATCGGTTCTGGTCCAGCCATTACAGCTGATCTCTGTCTAGCAGATTGCAATCTTGACCAAGTTTTGAGTAACATAATTTTTTCCTGCAAAAATAAGAAGGTATCAACATCGATGGTTTTTTTTTTGTCTTGTTACGGAAACATCGGTGTTGATTGACCTTCATTACTGAAAGACATAGCTATAGACCGGTCGTGCATGTCAACATCCAGCTTTTGCTCTAGTCGTATTTCTTGTGATCCATGTGTGTCTGTGTGCTTTCCTAGTGCAAGTCGTTCTCCGTCCGGCTGGCCACCATGTGTCATGTTTATGTGCAACGTACAATAAGACATGTACTATCGCAACTTTGTGTAGAAGACTGTACAATAAGAGATGTACTATCACAACTTTGTGTAGAAGACCAAAGATCACGAGACATACTCCCCGGTAATGAGTGAAATAATGTCCAGACTACAAGACATACTCCCGGTAATGAGTGGGATCATGTTACAGTATCTGTGTGGAAGACAGCTTAACCGTTCGAATGCATTTAATGGGTGTTGTGCCCGAGCATTTGTATGGGCCACTTGATTTAGATATTTATATGAAAGTTGCTGAAGGATTGAAAAATGTGGATCTTGTAGGATGCATAAAACCATCTAACTGGAATTTCTCGTGAAGAGAGGTTACACAAATTATGATGCTTGCCCTTGCGTAACTGCTAAGATATCTTGTCATGGAGCCGTATAATGCTAGTCTATATCAAGGATCTAATTAAATACCGTAAGCAATGAAAAAGGCATAAAGAAAGTTAGTTATTAGCTTAACATGTGGTTTGAAATGGAAGTCTTGGGTAAGATCAAGCTATGCTTAGGCTTACAACTTGAGTAGCACCTTCGGCAAGGAGATCTAAATCACCAGTCTGCGTAGTTAAGATCGCTTAACATGGATAAAGATTCATTCAAATCTTGAAAGGACAATGTGAAAGTTTTGGGACCCAAAGTTCCATATTTCAGCATTCGCCCAAAAAAGTTCCATATTTCAGCCCCATAGGGGCAAAAATGTACCTTGAGTATTGCACCAGGCCTCCATTCGTTCGCGGTAAACCTGCTAGCCAAGTATAGTGTGGACCCAACTCGAAGGCATTGGGTTGGCGTCAAAACTATCTTCAAATACCTCCAATATACTCATGATCTTGGACTTTTTATAAGAAGAACCAAGACTTGATTATGATAGAGTACACATATGCTGACCATATGTATGATCACCATAATGCTAGATCTCTGACTAGATTACATAGAAGTTCACTATATTTATCATCGCCATAATGCTAGATCTCATAATGGATTTTTTACTCTATGTAGTGGTATAACAATTTGTTGTTGGTCACGTAAGTAGACCTAGCTTGGTAGCCACATCTACTAGCCACCAAGAGACAGATGGTTTATATGAAGCCTCACATGCATGTGTTTGTCTCAGGCAGATAACTAACCAAATCAAGAAGTCATGTGGAATCTACAATGATAATATCGTTTGTGTTAGAAAAATTCAAATGGATATGTTAAGAGTAATCTCACTGAGTAAATAGCGCTATATTTTCTTCCACTCTTGAGCTTTGGAAGAGTGGGGAAGTAAAGATTTTGCAAACATCCAGTTTGCTGGTCTTTTCACAAAGTCTCTACCAACATCCAGTTTTCAAAGATATGTTCAAGGAATTGGCAGGAGGAATCTTAGAGAGTTGCAAAGTTCAGGGGGAGTGAACACCCAAATTGTAGCTTTATTTGATGGTACTAAAGATCGTTGGTCTAGTAGAAAAATTCCGATGCGGAAGACTAGATTGTGCACTCTTCCTTAGCGAGTTTTACCAAGGGGTTTTCTCAAGTAGGTTTCTGAAGAGGCAACAAGTGCAACTAGATATATGCATGCAATGCACTCTTTTTCCCATCCCTTTTCTCACATTGGTTTACGCGAGGGGGGGGGGGGGGGGAGTTAACGAGACAAGTGCATTTGAAAGTAAACACCCAGGGCGGGTGGGTGTTAAGAAATATTAACGCATGTGTGTTACTCAGTCAATTTGTATGAGTTAGATAAACAATTATTAATGGCATTAGTAATATGGAATGAAACCTTTGCAACATATCAAAAGGTTAATATGGGCTTATTACTAAAATGCACATGGTGGGTGAGGGTATAAAAGGCCATGAGATGGAGGGCTTATTACGAAAATGCACATGGTGGGTGAGGGTATAAAAGGCCATGAGATGGAGGGCTTATTACTAAAATGCACATGGTGGGCTAGGGTATAAAATGGCATGAGATGGACGGCTTTTATACATAAGTTGATTTGAGTTAACACGAGAGAAACCAATGAAAAGAGCATATAATAAAGAGCTCACACGTTTCTCTATACACATATTGGGTTTCTTGTTGGTGCAATTTGCCTATTCAACGTTCAATTCGAAGCGGAAGATCGGCAATGATTTCATAACACGAATGGTCGTCTTGTTCCTCATCGGCCACCAGCTAGTTCCTCTTTTCACAACGGAGAGTACAATAATATCGTAAAATCCACAAAGACAACAACAACACCGTGTGATAGACGAGCACCGGCGTACTCACCACTCGTTAAACAATCAGGATCATTAACATATTCTCTTGTGATTAAAGCCTAGCTAGCCGCAGGGAATAAGTTTTGTTCCTTAAATTGACCCCTTTGACATGCCTTTGACATCTTCAGAATTGAGCATTGATTCTTGGCAGAATCCTAATGAAATTCCGAAAGTGGTTAGACTGAGTGGTCAGGAAACTAGGAGATAAGTACCTTACCGTTAAGGTTCCAATAATATAGGAGAAAAAAAAATCACCTATATATGCAAGAGAACAACATTAGCTAGGGAGAACACAGAAATCAATCTGGGCCACGGAATATCTCGAGCTTAAAAAAAATAATATTCGATATCATATTTTCAATGAATTTCTCATGGACTATATATATACTGCCGGTAGTGGACTTTGCTTTTCTTCTGGCGACAGTATGATGATCTGTTGGGAGGTACTAGTACAGTGCAATGTTGTTGAGACGTCTCGACACGTGATGCTGAGACCACACGTGGCCGGCCGCCTTGGTAAAGATTCAAGGAATTTTAGGTTCTCCGTCGCAGTAACCAGTGACTCGTTTTTCTTTTTCTTTTTTTTTTAGAAAAGGAGGATGACCCCCGGTCTCTGCATCTGGGCGATGCATACGGCCACTTTATTAATTATTCTCACAAGACCTTACAAAGTCATACAATAGCAAGACTAAAGCCACCGTCTAAGCAACAACTGTTGCTACACCTATCAAATTGATGAAGGGACGCTGATAGCCTGGGCCTAATACCAAACAGACATCGCAGCCAAACCTAAACATCTAAGACTTGAGGTCCCAACCAGGACGCCTGCCGGGTATGGGGCACCTACCAGTCCGGCGCACTCCTCAACCAGGACGCCTGCCGGGTATGAGGCCGTCGCAGCCACCTGCCACCAATCCATCTTCAGAGCTGTACTGTTGCATGTACCGTGCCAGGTCTCTCTGCCATCGACGCCACCACGACGCCAGACAACGTCGTCCTCCTGCGCGAGTCCATCCTCCCACATCGAACTCCAAATCTGCACTGCGCCACGCCGTCAAGATTCGTCGCCATCAGTGTGTAGGATGAAGCACCGCTCCACCAAAGATGCCGTCCGCTGGTCCCGCGAAGCCGAGTGCACCTCCAACAATGCCGCCCCCAAGGGGGTAACGACACATGATTGCCGCCAACATCCGATCAGCTGATCTAGGGTTTCCCCCGGAGGTATTGAGTGGGGTTGGGAGCTTCACCTCGATGATGCCTTCATGAAGGAAACGATGATAGGGCATCTGTAGGAGATATGCCCTAGAGGCAGTAATAAATGTTATTGATTATCTCCCTGTTCATAATTAGATTTCTGTTCCATGCTATAACTGCTATGGTTCTCGAGTCTGCAAATAAAACGAGGCTCGGAGGAAGACTCATATGCATGTGTGGAATAATAAACGGTAAAATGTATTCCTAGTCTGGCCTCTAAGACTAGCTCAAGTGTTGCATGATGGTTCTGTTTTCCTGATCATGGGCATGTCTATGCCAGCAACTTTGAGGGCACAATGTTAGCAGAACATTTGTGTTGAATCGACTCGTATTGATGTTATGCTATGAGATACATTCGTCACAAGTATATGGTTAATAACACAGAGATGGTTAATGTTTGCATGATTCCTTAGACCATGAGAGTATCGAGTTTCTTCATGCTTGCTTCATGAACTTTGGGGTTTGTTAAACGTCATCCGTAACTGGATGGCTATTACGGCGGCTTACGGGTTCATGAGAAAGTATGTCAAGTAACTTGATAGCTCAAGATTGGGATTTGCTCCTCCGGCGATGGAGAGATATCTCTGGGCCCTCTCGGTGTTACGGTATCCATCATCGTCTGGCCAGACACTTTGTGATTTGATCACGGGGATGCCGGAACACGGTAACGAGAAAAGAGAACAATACCGGTAACGAGGTAACTAGCATAGTGGACAAGTTGTTGATCCACGGGAATGCCAACATGTCTCACCTCGGGTATTTGTAACATATCGCGAAGCAACAGGAATAGCACACGGCAACTGGAGGTTCACTCGAATATTCATTCGTGTGGGTATAGGGGTCAATATGGGTGTCCACGGCTCCGATGTTGATCATTGATCGGAAGGGGTTCCGTGTCATGTCTATACTTCACCGAACCTATAGGGTCACACGCTTAAGGGTCATCTATCTACTGAATACTAGACAGGGAGTCTGAGAGAAAATCACCGAAAAAGTTTCGGACACCGAAAAGTTTCGGACAGCGGAAAAGTTCCGCAGAGAGAGGTCACCGGATGAGTTCCGGTGAAACTGAAAAGTTGTTTCAGGGGATACCATTAAGTCAAAATGGTTTCGGCACATGCCTGATAATTCTTGGAGGATGCCAGAATAATTCTGGAAACTTCTGGGAATTTTCTGGAAGAAAAACCGGAAATGTTCCGGGGCTGCCGGAACCGCTTCAGATGCTTTTCGCAGATGAAATCACTAAACTGGAATTGTTCCAGAACGCGTTGAAAATTATTTTAGTGGGTACTGGAAATGTTCTAAGCCCACATAAATATTTTCAGTTCGAACGGACGCTGAAAAATGTCGTCGTGAATAGTGAAAGTGCTTTTTGGAATTTTTTGGAAAGCCACCTTTTAGGGCTTTTGCTAAAGGCTTCTAGAAGGTGATGTGGATGGATGAGGGCTCCCATGGGGGGGCCCCTCCTAGGTGTGGCTGGCCACATGGGGACTCCTCCTTGGAGCCCCCTCTTGTGCCTTGGTTTCACATTTGGGTCCTTGTGGAAGGACTTCATCCATGTGCTTTTTGGGTTTTCTTGTAAAACCACCCTACCCCTTGGGATTTCCTATAAATAGAGGTGGAGGGGCAGCCCTCCACACTCACTCCTTCTCACATACAAATGCCATTGCAATGATCTGGCTTCTCTCTCCCTCCCAGCGAAATAGTTTCGTAGAGCCGAAAGGCTGTCTGGGTTCCGGCAGGAACTAGTTCTGGACGGCGAAGCCCTGCCGGATAGGTGACACCGTATGTGTGCAACTCTGTAGAGAGGTCGTAGTTTCGATCTTAGTGCCCGAGGGGCTGTTCGTGAGTGCCTCCCGAAGGGCTGTCCAAGTGACGGCCCGAGTTCTGTGAGTCCTCCCGAAGGGCTGTCCGAGTGACCGTTCGAGTTTCGAAGGTCCTCCCGAAGGGCTGTCCGCGACATCGTCCGGGGGGCTGTTCGACCGCCTCCCGGAGGGCTGTCCGAAGGGAAGACGAGGGTATACATCCTCGCGGTTGGGAGGTTGTAAATCCTAGCTGCGGGGATCTGCACCGCCGATCGTCATCGACTCTACTTCCGCTGCGCTACGAGTCGGTAACGAAAATGATCAAACCTTGTATGCAGTCTCCATAGTGGTCCTGGGCTGGTGCGTAGGTCGGAAAATTTTTGTTTTCTGCTGCGTTACCCTACAGCATCGTCATCACCGGCTCCGGCCATCGACCGAAGACCAGGTTTTCACCCGGATCCGTCCCAAGAAATCCACCCAACAACCTGTGCACCGTCTCGACCGCCTTCAAAGCCCCAGATCCAGCCGCCTAGATCCGGCGACCAACCGCAACAACAGTGCCACCGTGGGAGCCCTGGCGCACCGGCCACTGCCTGAGTGTGCCACCACTGGAGCCTAGGAGGAGGGCTCCCACCCCGCCTCGCCAAGCCGCGAGAGCCGCCGAGAAGGATCCCGCGCGCTCGTCACCGTCTCTGATCCGAACCAATCCATAGCAGATCGCCGTCATAGATCCGCCTTGGACAGGGACTGCACCACGCCTTGCCGCCGCGGGAAGCCCTAGCTTCACCAGCCACCACCCTCCAGGGCCGCCGCCCCGGGATCCAGACAGAACCTCGCCACTGCCACCGGCCATGTTCCGCCGCCGCCGACCGGCCAAGCCGCCGGCCACTGCGACCTCCGCCGCCATGACCAAGCACGCCCACCGAGCAGCCGGCACCACCAGATCTTCCATGAAGCCCGCAACTCCGCCGCCTCCTCCCATCACCACGCCGCCACTGCGCCGTCGGCGGATCAGATCGGCCGCGCCGCCGCGACGGCCCAGATCGGGGAGGAGGGCCCCAGCGCCCCGGGTGACCCGCCTCACCCATAGGAACGCGGGAGGGAAGGGGGCCTCCGTCGCCGCCGTCAGCCGCCCGGGGCTTTGCCCGGCGACCTCCTCCAACGGTGGCGGAGGGGAGGGGAGGGAGGGGTTGGGAGCCCGGCGGCGGTGGGGGTAGGGTTCCGCCCGAGCCGCCCTAGCGGGGGGCGACGCGGGGGCTTCTTTTTCCTTGCCTCGGCGTCCAGGGTCTACTCCAGTACTGTCTTGATTTTCTTATCCGTGTGCCAGCAGCGTGCATGCTTTCCTGTTGGAACTTGTAAGTTGTTCACCATGTGTGATGTTATGTACAACTTTCAAGAGTGTGTATGATGCCTACGTGTAGAAGAAACAGTAGCAAAAAGTACTATGTTCCAACGAATGCAAAAATGGCTCATCATTGACGGGGTTTCAGTTCGGCGGCGCTCTTTGTCCCCGCTCCATCCTCAGCAAGCACGGTGGTTCCTTTCCCCTCCGTTCATGCCTCGCAGGCCGCAGGGTTGCGGAGCCCTGGTTTTTTCGGCCGGTGCATAGTTAGGGGTAGGGATTGGTCCCTCGTCGGCACGACTGAGGCGGTGATGGCCTGTTCGGGCGGGAAATAAGCCCTCCCAGCTTTGTTCCTACTCCATCAAGAACGGCTTTTGGCACTGGTAGAGAGCTCGAGATTTTGCGCACTGGTCCAGACCTGCACTTGTGATTTTTACTCATTACACTTTCAGAATGACAAGTCTGCATTTGGAAATTGCTAATAGAGCTTGAGCTCCATGGAGCCTGAAATTTGAAAAAAAAAAATCAAAATGTTTATGTGTCAAAAAGTTCTGAAAAAAGTACAGGCATACCTATGGATGTATACTACTTGTCTCTACAGTTTCATTGTGAAATAGAGTTTATGCAAGCTACACATAACAAAATCATGTATTTCTAGCACATGTACTATATATCTATTCTATTTTATTATATATACTAAAAGGAAAATACGGAGGAGAATTAGAGATATTGACTAGAAAATCTCACATTAATCAGAAAATAACGACACTTCAACTTGTGGACAATGTGTTGTAACCATTCAATCTTCGTAACAAGATTTTATGTCAAAAAATGTATTAGAGATATTGACTAGAAAATCTCTGGCGACGGCAGGGGAGATCAAGGGTGGAAGGGGAAGCTAGAGCAGCCGCGGCACAGAGGTCGCCCGTTGGGATGACGCGGGGCCTGGCGAGTTGGTGCTGATTGAAGTGCTAGCTCCCGATTCTTTTCTCTCCAACTAAATTAGGCAGAACAGTAGTGAATCTTCAAGCAAGGAGACTGACTCAATTTGCATCTCCAAAATAATACTCCAGTCATCTTTAGTTTGGCCAGTCCAATCATGTACTCACAACGCTCCAAGATACACGTGGAGTGAGGTTGTCATATGCATCAAGTTGTTAATATAAAGTCTTTGCTAGAAAGAAGAAAGAAAGAGGACTTCTAGTTGTGTTCTTTCAAAGCAAGTGCGTGTGGGGTCAAAACGCCGCAAAAAAAAAACGAACATCGTTGAATTCCATGCAACTGGACACTATACAAATCGCCGGTAGGTGCGCCGTATGTGCTGGTCGAAACTTACCAAATTAGACTCCAGTCAGTGGGTCACTGGTTGTTATTAGGAGAAAGTGAAAGCCAGAGCAATACGCTACTGTACGTACGTTCAAGTGACCAGCTAGCTAGCCAGGCCAGCACAACTAGGTTTCGACCACCATGTATGTAAGTTGTATGCTTTGGAAGGATCATCCCATCTTCTCCGGCAAATCTGCATCCGACGCCGGTTCTGTCAACTGCCGACGTCCTTGTTGGCGCCGCCGCCTCCTCGCGGCGCGGCTTTCTTCTTCCTCTATCTCACACAACTCTCTCCTCTCTCTTTTATGGTTCCTCGCAAGAACACTCTGATGAACACGAGGACACACACCAGGGAAAAACACACACACGCATGTACAAGGAAGAAAACCAGCCAGCTTTGCCGTGAGGCACTTCCTTGGCAATCACAAGTGTTACATCTTTTCTACAGCCCTCCTGGCCTCCTTCTCATTACTCAATGTGCATATATATACAAAAGACTCACACGCACTAGCCAGCCATCACGTCCGGCCATCACGCACGCCCTAAACGGCCGCCACACTCGGCCACTACTCCAACTACCACATGCATGCATGCCCACACCCAGCACGTGGCCAGCATCCTCCTAACAGGCAGCCACAGGACCTGGATGCCATGCAAAGCACACATACATAGTTAGGTACTAACAAACTAACAGACTCAGCTGATCCTACGCCACAGCTCCAAGCCTCCAACTGGTTCGTCGAGCGCTCTAGCCCCTTGCATGTCCGGTCGTTTCTCACAACTATGCTGCTTCGCACAGCACTGCGGCTTCACACCGCCACGCTTCCGCTGCGTCCCGCACGTCCCGCGCACCCGACGCGTCCGACGAGCCCGACTGCACCAGTGCGTCCCGCACGTCCCGCGCGCACCCGACGCGCCCGATGAGCCCGACCGCATCAGTGCGTCCCACACGTCCCGTGCGCACCCGACGCGCCCGACTGCACCAGACGCCGTGGCTTATTCCAACACACACCCCTTAAGCCACGACGTCGCCGTCGTCGGAGTTGGGGTAGCTCTCGTCATCGATGTCGCCACGACAGCGGACTCGACCTGGCGCGCTGACGTCGGTCGCCACCGTGCTTTCTTCGTCGTCTCCGGCGACATACACCAAGCTCCTTCTCCGCTGGCGACACACGTCTGGCGTCCCTCGGCGACAAATGCCTTCGATGCCGTCGCGCTCAAACGCGACCCTTCCCGGACGCCGCTTCATAGCGTAGCACCGCGCCGCTGCGGCCTCCGCCGACGCGCCGCACCTCCATGCCGCCACGCCGTGTCGCGGCCTCGGCGTCACCACGCAGGACCTCCGCGGCCTCCTCGTCGTGCCGCCTCGGCCCCCGCCGCGGATCGACAAGGCTCTCATGCCAATTGTTGGCGCCGCCTCCTCCTCGTGGCGCCGCTCTTCTTCTACCTCTTGCCTCACACAAGGAGAAACTCCACACACACACACACACGCACGCACACATGCACCAAGGAAGAACACACAAGCTTTGCCAAGAGGCTCCCTTGGTGATCACATGGTGGCTACATTGTTTTTCCAGCCCTCTCGGCCTCCTTCTCATTACTCAATGTGCATATATATACAAAGGACTCACACGCACTAGCCAGCCATCACGTCCGGCCATCACGCACGCCCTAAACGGCCGCCACACTCGGCCACTACTCCAACTACCTACATGCATGCATGCCCACACCCAGCGCGTGGCCAGCATCCTCCTAACAGCCAGCCACAGGACCTGGATGCCATGTTGGAATAAGCCACGGCGTCTGGTGCAGTTGGGCTCGTCAGGCGCGTCGGGTGCGCGCGGGACGTGCGGGACGCACTGGTGCTGTCGGTCTCGTCGGGCGCGTCAGATGCGCGTGGGACGTGCGGGACGCAGCGAAAGCGTGGCGGTGTGAAGCCGCGGTGCTGATAGCTAGTATGCATCAGATGAAACACCGACGACCACTCACAGTCCATTGTCGCAGTTCAGTGAAAGTGAAACAGTAATCCCAAATTGCTTTGGCTGTTTATTTATTTATTTATTTAATACCAGTGATTCCTCCGGCGATCAAACATGAAAATTTGTTACGATTTGTTCTTGGTATCATTGCTATCTTGCTTGCATTCAAACAGTCTCCATCCCTACAGAAGATTCTTTTTTTGAAACTTCAGGAATTTATTTCAACTTCTAACCAAGTCACAGAGACTAATGTGCATGATTTCACATTAAGATTAGTGATACACACGCTGTGAAAGGACACTCCACGAATCCTTGTCATGTCTAACACCAGCACAAGTGAAAATACAATCTCACGCATTATAAATGTTAAAATCATCCTGAGCTTGCCTATGTGCTATCTTGCTGTTTATCCTACGGATGTTGAAGACTCTAGCATCAGCTTCGTTACTGTGGTTGATGAATGTATTAAGTGCAGGTCTGATTGTCCTAGGTGTTTTTCAGTGGACGCCTTGTTGTTGCTTGCCTGCTTCTGCCAAAACTTGATTATCTGTTAAGAAATTTGGTTTATTAAGGTTCAGCACCTTGGCTACTTCAGAAACCAGCTCCAAAGCATTAGCTTCAGCCTGTATGACTGAACAAGCCGTTGATGCCGCAGTGGAAATAGCTTGGTGTTTCCCTCCTGCTGACAAAGACGCCCCTACAATGCCTGGTTACTATAATTGGCCATTGAAAAACAAGAGGCAGTTTGGTAACTACAAGTTTGCCTTTCTTTATTCCTTCTCCACCGCATTACAATTTAAAATTGTTGAAACAAAGATTAGCAACATCCGATGTAAAATATTTATAAATTACATTGAAGTTGCATCAGAGTGTTCTGTTATAGCTGCAAGTAGTCTTGGCATTGGGGGCATATCAATCTCCTGTAGACCCTCAAGAACACGTACCACTTCATCCATCGCCGGCCGATCAAACTCATTATCTTGAATGCACCAACATGCAACTTTGCAAACCCTTTCAGCTTGTATCATATTGAAGTCGCCATGTAACCGTGGATCCACCAAACTCCCCACATCCCCTTCATGAAGCTTGTTGACGACTTGTACAGGGAAATATTCAACATGATAACTGTTGCTAGTGTGTTCTTCACCTGAATTTCTCCTTCCCGATATGATTTCCAACAATACCATGCCAAAGCTATAAACATCAATTTTTGGTGTAACAGCAACTCCACTAAGCCACTCTGGGGCCAGATAACCTACAGTTCCCCTGAATGTAGTCAGAATTCAACTAAAATTTCTTCCCGGAAACGTTGCCAACCCAAAGTCCGCAACTTTAGGAGCAAATGATGCATCGAGGAGTATGTTTTCTGGCTTAATATCACAGTGTATGATGCACTTGTGGCAACTCTGATGCAAGTAGAACAATCCTCTAGCAACTCCTAGGGCTATTTGATACCTGGTACTCCAACTTAACACACCAAAATTGCTCTTAAATAGATGACCATCAAGAGAGCCATTTAGCATATGTTCATAGACAAGCAACCTATTATGTCCTTCACAGCAGAAACCAATCAAATTGACTAGATTGATATGTTGGATTAGTCCAAGTGAGCTCACCTCAGCCCTAAATTGCTTCTCTCCCTGCCGAGCACCATCAAGCCTTTTCACCGCTATCGGAGTCGATCCACTTAACACTCCCTTATAAACAGAGCCAAAACCACCTCCTCCCAGCTTTTCAGAGAAGTTTTTTGTAGCATGAACTAAATCGGTGTATCTAAAGGCAATAATCCCGCCACAGCCTTGGTTATCGTATAATGGAGAACAACACCACTTGAATTTGTTCCTCTGAACCACTAACAACATCACGAGCATTATTAACGCAAAGCTAATAATGCTTGCAGCAATAACAACTCCAACGCTTAGTTTTCTTTTGTTTTTGCTCAGACTTGGAAAATCATTGGCCGCAAGGCGAAGGTAATGAACATCTTCAGCAAAAATTTCAATGCCATCATTCAGATTTACACTAAGCAATTCCCCATGCCAGACAGAGCACATGTTATTGTTATAGGAATAAGCAATGCAGGAGCAGGAACCTCGACAAGCTTCTTCACATTTGCTCGGAGTGGTAATATTTTGTATGCTTTTTGGATTGTAGGGCAATGTAACATGAGCAATAGGGTGGAACATGTCTGTTGAACTTGTCTTGTTGCTAGGGCAATGTAATGGTGTATTTCTGATGCATCCTCCTGTCCGATCATCAAGGTACCAATCCATTGGTGACTTCTGAGAGAAGCTCTCCATACAATCACAGAATGGACGTGCATTACCGCGTGCACTGCCATTGCAGACCGTGAAAGGTCCGCAGGTAGCCGTCGGAGTGCAGGGATCAATGTTTGGATCGTACGGTTTGCCAAGACTGTTCGGCTTCTGACCATATATTCAGCTTGATCTGGCCAGAGATGTCTAGTGACAATGTGGTAGATGATTCATCAGGTGAAGTGTACATGTAGTACTCCTCTTCATTGTTATCAACGTATGTTACGTTAATCAAACCTTTGGTTCGTGAATCCGAATTTAGAACCATCATAATTACTGGTAAAAGTTTGGACATTTGTGATGTTCCATATTCCCAATTCCAGTACACTACTGAGGGATTTCGGCGCTTCATGATGATCCCACTGGTGGCTAGTTCAAGGGTGTATGAGCCGAGACCTGGATCAATCAGGCTCTTCTTAGAGATGCCCAATCTACTCAAACCGGTGATCTTGTTCCGGCCTCCCTTGGCACCAGGAAGCAGAACATCTGGTGGGTAGTCGAAACTCTGCCACAACGGCAGACCAGATGATGGGTCTTCTGTGAGGACAAGGTTTCCGCTGTTCAAGAGAACGGCGGTACTACTGGTGTTTATGTTGGTTTGTGTTCTATTGATGATGTGAGTGGACCAGAGTACAGACTCGGTACCGGCATGGTTCACGACGGCAAGATTGCCACCGCTAGAGATTTTGAGCTGTGTTAGGTGGAGCTCGGGGTCGGATATTGGCTTCTCTCTATTACCAACCCAGACAGTAGTGAAAACCGGAATCTTATTGAACCATATGCCAAGGTACCAGCTGGGGGAGGTGGTGGTGTCGGACTTACTGATGGTGGTGCGTGCCGCAGGCTGGAAGAAGCCGAGCGCGAACTTGCCGTTGCTTGAGACGAGCTTGTCGCCGACGGCAAGCGCTTGGCCTGCCATGAGAGTATCATGAGCAGCTGCGAGTGAATTGCAGAAAACCACCACATTGAAGCGAAGGGTTGCAGAAAAGACTCTTCTACGAATTTGTGCCAGAAACCACTGATTCTCGGCCTAATCTTTTGCAAAAAACACTGATTGGTCGGTTTGAGCATTTTAACCTCGATTATGACATGTGGGGGCCACATTTGATGACATGGCATAACGGTTGGTACCAGACGGTGTTAAACAAAGTGTGATATGAATTTATGAAATAGTCCCTGGTAATTTTGCATAGACACCCTTGGGACAAAAGCCCAAAATGCAATCAGCTCCAAGTCCGGTGCAAAACTCCAGTAGAAGCGTCGGCGCTCATGGGGTTTCTCGTCGCCGGCCATGGCCACCGCGCACCAGCGGAAGGGGGCGGGCTTGGCCGTAGCCCGTCGGCCGGTGGTGTCGCGTCCACATCGGGCATTGGTGGGGCGGGCAACTGAGGAGGTGGTGGCGGCTGAGCGCGTCGAGTAGGCCCTGGAGCGCAGCGGCCACGACTAGCTCGCCGGCCTCCCGTGCTTTCCTAGGTGAGGGAGGAGGGCGGAGGGAGGTGGCGGCGCTGGGAGGGCGGGGTTGCGCCGGGAAGGAGGTGGCGGCGCCAGGAGGGAGGTGGCGGTGCTGGGAGGGCGTGGTCGCGCCGGGAGGGAGGTGGCGGCGCTGGGAGGGCGGAGTCGTTGCTGCTTGCGGCCGCGCTGCACGCCGCCGCGCTGCTGCCGCCAGTGGAAAGGAGGCGGCGAGCACCGTGGCCCAGGCCGCGGTGGTGGTGCAGTTGGGCGGCGAGCACCTTGGCGCTCGGCAGGAAGGAGGAGAGCGGCCCTTCGGTGCACGCGCCGCGCTTCGCCATGTCCAGCTAGCAGCAGAGCACGCGCACGCCGCTGGCGACGACATCAGCTGGGCAGGAGGCCGATCCCGATCTGGATCAGGGTAGGGGAGGCCGGAGTGATTTTTCTTTGGGAGGGAGGTTTTTTTTGTGAAAAGACCCTATCCAACGTCGTTTATTATGAATCGTTACGCCACGTCAGCAAATGGTGGGCTTCGTCTGTCATAATCGTCATTAAATGGGCCAAAGCCATCAACTAGTGTTTTTTGCAAAAGATTAGGCCGAGAATCAGTGGTTTGTGGCACAAATTCGTAGAAGAGTCTTTTCTGCAACCCTACGCTTCAATGTGGTGGTTTTCTGCAATTGACTCGGCAGCTGCAGAGGAACACGGAGGAGAGCGCAAGGTGGAGACCAGGAGAAACACGAGTAATGTGTAGAGGGGAGGCATGAAGAAGAGTGTCCAAGGATTTGAGAGGTGAGAAACTAAGCACGGCTGAAGACACTGCTGTTCGAAGAAGGAAGAAGTGCTTTTATAGAATGAAAGTGGCGGAGCGTAACACTCACGTTCAGATGACCGAAGGAGAAGAAGGGTCCACTTGGGGCCGGCCAACTAGACTCACGAATGGCTCGAGCAGCACCACATGGCCACTGGGGCTGCCACTTGGGCTAGCTAGCTGTACTTCAACTTCCTATATATCTCAACACAAAGCGGTCAAGCCTGTGCTGTAGGATGAAGGAGAAGGACGGTCCACTTCTCCACTTGCGGTCAAGTAGATTAGCATGTTCTGCCGACTGATGGAGGCTTCCATGGCCGTTTGCCTTGCTCCAGCTACCCATGGACCTTGGTCAAGTCAATCACGGTTCACGAGGCTTCCACCAGGCTGCTGCTGAAGCTGATGCTGCTTCCAGCCATTGTACGATCTGGGCCTGAACCTGAATACGTGTTGTATGGTAATGAACTAATGATACATTAGCTAATCTACTACTCTAGTATATATTTTGTGTCAAGTTCTAGTTGTCAGTTGTCTCCTTCCACTTCTCTAGAACAAAGCAATCCCGTGATGTCCCTGTGCTTGAGCTTTCTGCAGTGGGTGCTAAAGTACAGATTCTGCGCTAACGATGAGCCGAATACGTGATCATTAGCTCCTCGATCGAAGGCTAGTCTGAGAGTGTCCACTACCATCAACTCGTCCACTACCTATTTACCACCAACCCTAAACATATATGTTCTCACAATTTAAAATATTTTGTATTATGCAGTACTAGTAGAGATGATATATGTCAGGCTTGATTGTAGAAGCCACAAGTAACACGAGAAAGAAACTACTCCCTCTGTAAACTAATATAAGAGCATTTAGATTACTATTTTAGTAATCTAAACGCTCTTATATTAGTTTACGGAGTACCCATGGCGCTCCCCAAGAAGAGGGCGACGGTGGACGTGATCACCATGCTGCACTACTAGAATCTGGTTTTTTTGCCAAGTTCATTCTATCGGGCACTCAGCAAACTTATGTCTGTCGAGTTTGATTCAAAATTGGACTCGGCAGTGATAAGAAACTCGGTAGACTTCATACTTTTGCCTAGTTCGAGCGGAAAATGGCTCGGCGATGAAAATAAACTCGGCAGAATCTCAAGTTTGTCGAGTTCCAGACCGAAGAAACTCGGTAAAGTATGACAGGTGGGCCCTGTTGTAGAGCAGGTGACGGAGCCGTAACGGCGATCTTTCTTTGCCGAGTTTTGGCTAACAGAGATTCGGTAAACATTTTCTCTTTTTCATTTTCTAAAATCAGAATTCCAGGTGTCACATCATTGCCGAGTTTTGGCTAGTAGAGACTCGGTAAACATTTTCTCTTTTTTATTTTCTAAAATCGGAATGTCAGGGGTCACGGCTTTGCCGAGTCCCCGATAGAATGAACTCGGCAAAGATATGACCCTTCGTCTACCCGACGACATACAGTGGTTTGGTTTAGTCCCGCCTCACCACGCGAGGAGTGACGCTACCAGCTTAAATACTTATGTCGTCCAAAAGTGGTAAGCTTCGGTCATTATTGTGAAGGATATGGACTGTCATTATGGATTCATAGTCATTGTCCATATTCTCTTTTATGGCTGCTAGGCTCTTTATTGAATCATTTCATCAAGCTTCGTCAGTCCATGCTGCCCTTCCGGGTCGCTTTTTTTTTTACCGATCACTGATTGGGCCGTCCACCCGATCGTTTGGGAGGAGTTTGAGGCATCCGGCTATAGATGCTCTAAGAGGATGTGTGAAAACAAATGATGATTGTGCGCATGAGAGAAAAGAGAGACGAAACGATGAGACAATATAGAAGATAGCATTCTAATTTTGAAATATGTAAATTCCAAATGATCGGAAACTCGCAAGACATCCGAACGATTCGATCGCTGCAGGATCCGCATCGCACGGCCCGATCGACAGCTGGTTGCCGATTCTTTTTTTTTTTTTTCTTCGCTCGCTTCAAAACTCTTCGCGTGGGCGAGAAAAATAAAGCGCTAGTATGGCGATTCGAACTGTGGCCACCAGAAAGCAGAGTCTAAGAACATCTACAGCCAGACTCAGCAAATCCGGCCCCTCAAATGCCGGCGGACGCGGTCGCGTCCGCGGGCATTGACCGGGCACCCTCAAATAATGTAATCCATATTCGGACACCTCAATTATCATATCTCAAATCCATACAAACTCATGCAACTACGTCGATGCACACACATCATCCGACTACTCCATCACTACTAACTAACATGCCATCGGACTACCAAAATTTGACATGTTTGGCTATGGTGGAGTTCATCCACGGCTGCCCTTGCCCTTCCCAGCACCCTTGCCGTCCTTCTGGCAGAAGTACCGGTCGAAGACGCAGTACAGATCGAGCTGGATCTGCTCGTAGCCGAAGCTGTCCTCGCCGTCGATGTCCTCCTCCTTCTCCTTCGGTGGCAGTCCGGCCATGGCACGGACCGCCCGATTCTGCACTCATGCGAGGGCGCGCGTGTTCCTCCGCTGCCGTTTCTTCACAATGCGGGCGCGGATGGCTTCCTCCTCTGCGGCTGCCCTCGCCGCCGCATCAGCCGCCTCCGCCACCGCCATTTCCGCCACGATATGGGCCTCGTCGGCCCTATCCTCTCCTTCCCATGGCGGGCCGCCCGTTCACGGTGGGACTCATAGTCTGCCCGACCGGTGATGGGGAAGGAGAGGTGTTCCGGCTGCCGGGACCGCGAGGATCCAGCACCAGAAGACCCGAGCGCCCGGTGAGCCGACGCTATGGCGTCACGGAGGACGGATCTGTCCGTCGGCCGGGCGATGTCCTTCAGGGAGCGGCGGAGTGCAATGCAGACTGACATTGCCTCCTCCAACCCACACAGGATGACACCCCAGTCGACGGATCCGGACTGGTCGGAGTTCGATCCGCTGTCTGTCATGGCGGAGAATGCCGGAAACCGCCAGAGGTGAGCTCGGGTGGCGGAGGGGAATGGAGTGAAGTGGCTAGGGTTTGTTACGGCGAGCGGACGAAGACGAATATAAGTGGGGTCGGGTGGGGCAGCATGAGCCGGGTCCAACGTGGCGGGCGCGCCCGGGTGCCACATATCCGCTCCATATTTGGGCTGGATATGAGGGGTGCCGGTCAGTCCGGACGTTTGAGATGTCCGTCTGGGTCGAAAAAACGTGACCGGTCAATGACCGGGCGGACCGCCCGGACGTATGAGATGGGTTTAAGGCTCCCGACTGTAGATGCTCTAACTAGCGACCAACTCAATCCACATCAACTTGACCTTATGTAGTCACTGAGCCACTTCACCACGATTAGAGCACTATTTTTTCATCAGATGTATAATTTAGCCTTTCATGCATTGATTCATGGAATTAATTTCGAGGCATTACCTTCCTAACTTCGTTTGGCCATGCGCAACCATGAATCATCCCATTTTAAATACTGTTTAATAGCGCAATTAATGCTTGATTGTTTGAATTAAATGGAGAAAAGACAAACAATCACGCAATCTTTTTTTTGCAGGATCAATGACGTAATCTTTTTTTTTTAGGGGATCAATGACGTAATCTTAAGAGAGAAGAAACAACAACGTATTTTTTTGTTGGAGAATTGAATGGAAACATGCTAGTTCGCCTCCTCCACTATTTTGTCACACAAAGAAGTTACTGTAGTGTTAGAATATTTTTTGACACTTCAATAGATTATTTCACCTATCAAATTTAGTGAATCGGCGAACCAGCAACCATGGTGGTTCATTTCACCAGTATTTGTTCATTCTTTACTTCCGTAGCTTTTATACGAACCCCCGTTAATTTTTGTGTAAATAGCATGGTAAACTACGCACCATAGAGCTGATAATCCATGTGTGAACACTGCAGTAACTTTTGGCGCGGGAAAAAAGTTATTGAAAACATACCTTCAATATTTTTTATGTAAATGACATGGTAACATACACACCACAAACCTGATAATTTATGCACAAACACCATGGTAACTTTGACCCTGGGAAAAAGTAGTTGAAAACATACCCCGGTTATTTCTGTGCAAATAGTATGATAACTTCGCAGAGTAGAGCTGATAACTCAAGTACAAACAACATGATAATTTTTCGACCCGGAGAAAAAGTTGTTAAAAGCATTGCCCCCGGTAATTTCTGTGTAAACAACATGATATTTTACGCACCACATAGATTATAACTTACATCAACATTGTGGTAAGTTTGACCGGGAAAAAAGTGATCGGAAACATACCAGTGATAACTTATGTGTTAATATCATGATAATTTACTCACGGTATATCTAATAACTTACGTAGGAACACCATCATAACTTTGGGGTGGGGTGGGGGCGTTGTTTAAAAACATTTCATGATAACTTATGTGTAATTAACATGGTAATGTATGAAACACTGACCTAATAACTTACGTACAAACACCGCGATAATATATACACAAAAAAATTGTTGAAATAACATACGCTGATAACTTAAGTGTAAAATAACATGGTAATATATGAATCGTAGAACTGGTAATCTACGTACAAACACCACGGTAACTTCTTTGACGAGGAAAAAGTTGTTGAAAAACATACCCGATAACTTATGTGTAATAGCATGGTAATATATGAACCACAAACCCAATAACTTACGTAGAAAACATCGTGATAACTTTGACTTAGGGAAAATTTGTTGAAAAATATACCCTCCAGTAACTTCCATGTAAATAACATGATAATTTACTCATCTCAGATCTATTGAATTGTGTACGAACACCGATAACTTTGACCGTGGGGGGGGGGGGGGGGGGGGGGGGTGGGAGCGTAACCTCGGTAACTATGTGTGTGAACACCATGATAATTAATGCACCACATACATGATAACTTACATACGAATACCGTGGTATATTTGACCCATGGGGGTGGGAAGTTTTTTTTTTTTTTGCGAGGAGGGGTGGGAAGTTATTGAAAACACACACACACACAGACCCTGGTAAACAACATGATAACTTTGACCTCACGGGTAAAGGGTGTTTTAAACGTACCCTGGCAACATTTATGTGTAATTAGCATGATAATTTATGCACAG
This sequence comes from Thinopyrum elongatum, assembly GCA_011799875.1. NCBI lineage: Eukaryota > Viridiplantae > Streptophyta > Magnoliopsida > Poales > Poaceae > Thinopyrum > Thinopyrum elongatum. Next base: position 22,334,804 of record CM022298.1, read on the forward strand.
CCGACATGATAACTTATATATGGAAACAATGATAACGTTGACCCGGGGGAAAAGTTGTCAGAAATATACTCTCAGTAACATCTGTGCAAAATAGCAGGATAATTTATACACCACATATCTGATAACTTGCGTACGAACAACATGATAACCACCAGGGGAAAAAAGTTTTTGAAAACACAAACCGCTGACAAGAAAATTTACAAACAACCCCTGCAGTAAGTCTGAACTGAAAGGAAAAAGTCGTTGAAAAACATATGCTCGATAACTTCTATGCAAATAACATGATAAATTCTTCACCGTGGATCTGATAACTTGCATACAATGACCATGATAACTTTGACCCCGGGTGAAACAAATTGTTGAAAACATATTCAGGGAGAGGGGATTTTTATTGTTGAAAATAAACCCCTTATAAATTATGTGTAAATAACGTGGTAATATACGCATGACAGACCTGATAACTTACCTAGAAATACCCCGGTAACTTCACCCAATAGAAAAAAGTTACTGAAACACGGTAACTTTGTGTAAATAGGATGATAAAATATGCACCGCACCTAATAACCTACGTCGGTCTCCTCTCTCCTCGCTGTTTTTTCAAAATACACTACAGGAATCAGCTTCTTTGCCGTCTGCCATGGCAGACGGCAAAGGAACCAAAAGCGGACGGCAAACCTCTTTGCCGTCTGCCACCGACGGCAAAGCTGCCCGGCAAAGAAAGCTATGGTAAACAGGTTCTTTGCCGTCTGCTTCCTCAAAGCGGACGTCGGTGGCAGACGGCAAAGAATGTGGACGATAAATAACAGGCGTTAGCCACGTTAGGTGGCTAACGGCAGCCTTTGCCGTCCGCCAGCGGACGGCAAACTCCCACATCCTTTGCCGTTTGCCACAGACGGCAAAGTAACCAAATGGTATAGCTCCCAGATTGCACAGGTTGCTACCACGTGGCCTCTTTGCCATCTGTGGCAGACGGCAAAGGCCCCTTTGCCGTCGGTGGCAGACGGCAAAGAGGCTGCATTGCCTCTTTTTGTTCTGTTTTTTCTTATATCCAACCATTTTCACAGCAAATATATGATATTTCACAGCAAATATATATATATATATTTCACACCAAACACATAGATAGCAAGTTCCACATACATATGACATATCCAAATACATAGCAAGTTCCACATACATATGACATATCCAAATACATAGCAAGTTCAACATACATAGTTCATCCATATATACATATTACAAGTTCCACAACGCAAGTTCCACATTGTTCGAAAATGAAAACAGAAAGGGAAAACAAGCCCTCCATCAATGCAAAGCTTCCGTGAAGTTAATGAAATCTGCAAAATGGGAAACAAAAAACTTAGAAGAAGAAGAAGAAGAAGAAGTATATGACATTGATGAGCTAACTTAGGTAAAAATGACATTTATGAGCTAACTTAGGCAAAATGGATCATTTTGGAGCTAAATTAGCTAAAATGGGTCATTTTGGAGATAACCTACGTAAAAAATGACATTTATGAGCTAACCTAAGTAAAATGGATCATTTATGAGCTAACCTAGCTAAAATGGATAATTTTGGAGCTAACCTAGCTAAAATGGATCATTTTGAAACTAACTTAGGTAAAATGGATCATTTTGGAGCTAACTTACATAAAATAGATCATTATTGAGCTAACCTAGGTAATTATGCCATTTTTTAGTTAACTAAGCATATTATGCCATTTTTGACATAAGTAAGCTAAGTATAGGTATTTATTGAGCTAACCTAGGTAACTATGCATATTAGAGCTAACTTAGGTCATTTTGGAGCTAACTTAGGTAAAATTGATCATTTTGGAGCTAATTAAGCTTATTATGTCATTTTCGAGGAAAATAAGCTAAGTATATGACATATATGAGGTTACCAAGGTTGTTATGCCATTTCAAACATAAGTAAGCTAATTATGCCATTTTTGACATAAGTAAGCTAAGTGTATGTCATTATTGAGCAAACCTAGGTAACTAAGCATATTAGAGGTAACTTAGCATATTAGAGCTAACTTAGGTCATTTTGGAGGAAACAAAGCTAAGTATAGATCGTTTTAGAGCTAACTAAGGTAAAATGGATCATTTTGGAGCTAAGTAAGCTAATTATGTTATTTTGGAGGAAAATAAGCTAAGTCTAGGTCATTATGGTAAGCATATTGGAGGAAATAAAGCTAAGTCTAGGTCATTATGCAGTTGTTAAGCAAAACACTAGAGAAAACTTACCGTCATCACGGAGGTGAAGCACCGGCGTGGCTCGTGCCGGTACCACCTGGAGAAGGATCGTGTGATGGTTGTCTGGAGGTACGCTGCGCCAAAGATCATTTGCAATGTCTCGTTAGCATGACGACACTCAAATGTTAATACTAGTAACTAATGACCATTCAAATTAAACTCACCGTGGTCCCCGGAGCAATCTCTGGCATCGGCGGAGGGGTCTGACCGGCCTTCTGGCACACAGACTGCACATTTGGTTTTGACGGGTCAGTCATACTAGTTAGTAATGAAACGAACATTATGTGAATGATTTGGCTAATATGCAGAAGAAACTTACCACGAGGAGCTCGTACATGGCCCGGTTCTGCATGTCATTCCGTGCCCTCTCCTCCTCCACCATCCTTGTCGTCTTCTCCTCCAACTCCCGCTGCTTCTCCTCCGCCTGCCGGTCCCTCTCCGCCAGAAGCGCCTGGGTTCTATCTCTCTCACTCTCAAGAGCAGCCTGCAACACCACTCCTCGTTAGCATTGTAATCATCGATGGCCGCACACACAATGTAATGGAGGAAAGATAGCTGAGTCCGTATAACTAACCTCGAAGGCGAGCTCGACTGGCCATTGACGAGGTCTCATCTCAGGAGCGGAGCTCGACTAGCGCGCCTTGATCTCCGGGAGAGTGCGAGGACAACGGATAAGTCCAACTCCAATGGCTATCGAGCCATGGGACCTCCTGCCACCAGATATCATCACCAGCTCTGGATCAAACTGTTGGCTCGGGTTAAAGTCCTCCCCTTTCCTCGCCTTCCCCTCATCTCTGTACTTCACGAGTTTGTTGTGGGAGGAGATGTTGCTTAAGTTCTTTGGATTATCGAGGTCAGATGGCTCGAATGCCCTGACCTTCTTGTATGGCCCAGTATGGGCCATGGCATAGAGGTCATACACCTCTGGCACCTCCGCCTTATTGTGTTTTGCCTGAAAGTGTTTTGCCTGAAAGAGAGGAACAGAGTAAATTAGTAATTAAAGGTCTCAAGCTAGCATGAAGAATGAATTACATGAATCATGAAGGAAACCACATACTCAGTTCCGCCCGAACTGAAATAAGTTGGCACTGCCTTGATGGTGTGGCACACCTACCATTTGGGCACGCTTGTCCTTGGCATTGTTGTGTTGGGCACGTCATTCGTTTGAGAACCACTCATCGACCAACACCTCCCAACATTCCATCTGATCCGCACACCATCTCGGGGGCACCTAAGTTATTAAACAGAAACATACTTGAGCTCTACGCCTATGAATCAAATCAAGGAAACTAAGTACAAGGCCTTAAGAATAGGTAATTACCGTCATGTACTGCTCCTTCTGCAGAAACTTATCGCGGCACGCCGGCTTGGGCTTCTTAATACCACGCGAGGCGTAGTAGTCTCGAACAGCCTGCACCCGAGCCTCGTGCCGTAAGTTTTGTAGTAGACGCCTGCACTCGGCATCGATAACCTTTGCCGCGGCCTCCTCGTATCCCTCCTCACACCTGTAGAAGGTCTGCAATCAAACGAGACAACATTGATTAGTACAATAACTAGCTATTTGAAGATTTTTAATTGTGTAAAGGAGAAATTACCCAAAACTTTCTGATCACCATCTCTGCCCTCGTGTGGCACAAGACACCGTCGATCATCTCCTCCGGTGGGGCCGGGGCAGCCAAGTAGTGTTCCCAGCTCAATCCTAGCTCTGGAACCTGACCCTCACCGGGCAACGTGACAAACTCCGGGAAGTTTTGCCGGCAAATCACACCAAGGACGGTGTTGGGCCTGCGCACAGCATCAGCGTGGTGCCAACCCCTGCAGTATGACAAGGCCAACGCATTAGATATTTGAAGAAACGTGAAGGCAAATGGTACAAAAAGAGTAAATGCACTTACCTCTCCCCATCAGGGAAAATCAACCACCTCTGCTCGTGGGTCACCGGCACTGACGGGAGCCATGTACAACTACGCTGGTAGACGGTGGCCCCCTCAACCACCTCGCCCTCGCTATCAGCCGGATCCCCGCCACCATCAGCATGGCCACTCGGCCCCTCAGGCGGATTCGTCTAGGTACCCCATCCGGACGTCTCCTGGGACGGAGTCTTGTGGGGCCAAGTCTCGTGGGCCGAAGGCCCGTCGACCCGAGGCTCGTGGACCGGAGTCTACGTAGCCTCCTCCTCAAACGTGTCCACCCTAGCAGTCCTGTGCTCTGGTGAATCAGCTAGGGGTGGCGGCGAGGAAGGCGTAGGAGCCTGCCTAGCTCTCCCACGGCCACGTCCTCCCCGACCTCCTCTCTTCTTCCCTCCCCGACCTCCTCCCCCGATGGGCAACGACGCCGATGAAGAAGCACCCACCGGTGTCTTCATACTGTCGACCAACGCTCTTCGGAGAGTCTGGGGTGGAATGGAAGTACCCCTCCCACCACGCGCCGACGAAGAAGGATCCTCGGAGTGCTCCTTACCCGCGCCCACCATCTTTCAACACCTGTCATGACATAGAGTAAACGAAATTAGTACAACATAAAAAAATTAATACCGACATGAATAATAATATGCATATAACTAGTGTATCATCATCAAGTACAACATAACTTAGGAACCCCTCGGCGACCGTCAACCCCTCGACCCTCGACCCCTCGGCGGTCCTGTCGAACACCTTCACTGTGAGCATGGTGCAGCTGTTGTCGTAGCTTAAGATGCGGACGTGCCCGAGCTGAAGGTCATCAGCGCGGGCGAACTGCTTCCATCCGTTCTTCGCGCACGGATGGAAGCAGTTCACCCATGCTCATGGCCTTTAGCTCGGGGACGTCCTCATCTTAAGCTACGACAACAGTCGGTCAGCTCTCGGACCGGAAGATCCTCGGCCATCGACCCCTCGACCCTCGCCCCTCGCCCCTCGACCCCTCGACGGTCCTGTCGAACACCTTCACCATGAGCATGGTGCGGCTGTTGTCGTAGCTTAAGATGCGGACGTGCCCGAGCTGAAGGTCATCAGCGCGGGCCAACTGCTTCCATCCGTTCTTCGCGCACGGATGGAAGCAGTTCACCCACGCTCATGACCTTCAGCTCGGGGACGTCCTCATCTTAAGCTACGACACCAGTCGGTCAGCACTCGGACTGGAAGATCCTCGACCATCGACACCTCGACGACCCTTGACCCCTCGGCGATGAGGATTAAAAGCCAAGTTTTGAAACTTCAAACAACCAAACTGGCAAAAACTCAGGGCGTAGAAAGAGAAACGAAAGACAAAATAGTACATAGTGAGAGATTGTGCAATTAGGATAATTTTCTGTACCAGCTTTTTTAATGAATTGGAGAGGATGATGGCAAAGAAGTCGAAAGACATGAATGGCTTTCGAGTTCTTCACCATCATCCTCTCAAATTCGTTAAAAAAGCTGTTACAAAATATCATCCTAGTTGCACAACCTCTCACTATGTATTGTTTCGTCTTTGGTTTCTCTTTCTACGCTTTGATTTTTTGTCATGAGTCAGTTTGGGTGTTTCAAGTTTCAACACTTGGCTTTTAATCCTCATCGCAGAGGCTGCAAGACAAATTCACAAAGGTGTTCGACCGCCATCGGCCCCGAGAACTGTTGCTGTGGGAGGCCGGGCACCGGCGTCACTTGCGGGACGTGGATGTAGTGTTCGACGCCGACCGCCACATGTATCTCGCGCATTGACACTTCGTAACATAAATAGCCGTCATTTAGGGTTCCATCGACGGCGAGGAACCCCCTAACCCGCTCGTCCTCGGGCGAACTCAGGTATGTCGACGGGTCAGCACTCGGACCGGGGGATTCTTGGCCTGGGCGACGGCGCCGGGACCGGTGGGACCCACTGGCTCCACCATCTATCCCCTCGGCGACCGGCGATCCTCGACCCTCTGCCCCGACCCTCGACCCCTCGGTGACCCTCGACCCCTCGGTAACCCTCGAACACTAACTAAACTACACTAAAATAGAACACTAACTAACTACAACTAAACTAGATTAACTAAACTATACTAAACTAACTAAACTACACTACACTAACTAAACTACAGTACACTAACTAACCAAAAACACTAACTAAACTACACTACACTACACTAACTAAACTACACTGACTAAACTACTCTAACTACACTAACTAAACTAACTACAATTAACAGAGAAAAAATTTGAAAAAAAAAAGAGAGGGGGAGGGGCTCACCGGAGTGGGGGAGGTGGAGGCCGCATTGGTGGAGGTGGAGGAGGCCGAGGCCGGCGGGCCGGGCGCGGGGCGTCGGGGGGGGGGGGGGTGTGGCGGGCGGCGGGCCAGAGCGTCGTGTCGTCGGTGGCCGGGGCGGCGTGCCGGAGCGGAGAGGGCGAGCGGAGGCGGCGGCGGGGTGTCGGGCGACGGCGGTTGCGCCCCCGTTCGGGGCGGCGGCGGGTGTGGTAAGGGGCTGGGGCGGCGTGAGGTCAGGGGCGGCGGCGGCGTGCGGTCGAGGTCGGGGGTGGCGGCGGGGTGCAGTCGGGGGCGGGGGCGGGGATGGCGTGGGGTCGGAGCGGCAGGCCGGGGCGGCGGGGTGCGGTCGGGGGCGGCGGCGGAGTGCGGTCGGGGTGAGGGAGAGAGAGAGGAGGGGGCCGGGTGGGTAACGGCCCGTTAGGTAGTGAATACTTTGCCGTCTGCTAGCGGACGACAAAGTTTGCAAAGAAACTTTGCTGTCTGCTAGCGGACGGCAAAGAAACTTTGCCGTCAGCTAGCCGACGGCAAAGAGGGGGATTGGGACAGGCCCCACGCGCCGGCCTCCACTGGACCCCACCCCACCTCTTTGCCGTCCGCTAGCTGACGGCAAAGAATCTTTGCCGTCTGCTAGCTGACGGCAAAGAACAGGTTGATGGCAAATAATATCTTTGCCATCAGCCAGTTATTTGCCATCTGTTTTTTGTAAGCGGACGGCAAAGACCTTCTTTGCCGTCCGCTAGCAGACGGCAAAGAACTGGCTGATGGTAAATTCTCTTATTCCAGTAGTGATAGACCATTCACTCAAACTCAAGCAAAAAGTATGACACATACACATGTGAACAGAGTCTATAAATCCAACTGTCCTAAGGAACCCTTGAAAACAAAAGTTTACAAAGAAGTCGCTCTGTAAACTTCTCTCTGTAAACTTACATACAAAGTGCAGCATCAGTAATGTGCTGAAAATAATGACCAGAAAATCACATTTATATGTACTTAGACAATCGTATGAAGGGATAAAATGGTTAAATTCCTGCCAATTAGCAACTAAGAAGACTTTGCGTGTTGGTTACGAGGCTTGGTAATTGTTCTAGGCCTGTCCATAGGACCAGGGTTCAAGTCCCATGTAATGCTCTTTTTTGGGCGTGAAAAAAAATCTTGGAATCGAGCGAGAGAGGCAGAACTACTCGAGCGGGAGAGGCGGAAGCCTCGATCTACTCGTTCGGATCTGGCGGAAGGATCGATCCAGTCGTTCGGATCCTTTGCAATCTACCGAACATTTGGTTGTTATAAATGTCCAATGTGTGAACACGTATGCATACGGATGGATTGTCATCTGCAGTAAAAATTATTCAAAAGTAAGAACAAAGGGTAAAATTATTCAAAAGTAAGAACAAAGGGTAAGTTAGAAAATGATTTTAAGTTAAAAACTCTCTCTCACTGTGAGTAGGGCCATTAGTCCTTGCTTTGTGAAGGGGATGAAATGTCCTGTAACACAATAGACGATAGTTCATCTGCTTCACAAAGCGAGCATTGATGGTTGAGAGAGAAGCTTACCACTTTTGCATGACGCGGCTATTTAAGCCAGTCGTGTGCTAGGCGTCACAGCCTTGCCGAGTCCTTGATAGAATGAACTCGGCAAAGGTATGATCCTTCGTCTACCCAAGGACATATAGTGGTTATATTAGTTGTTTTTATTGTTATATTTGCTAGCTACACGTATACTTATCCACGACATATAAATTAATATGGAACGATAAGAATATAAGAGGATGTGTGAAAACAAATGAAATGATTATGAGTGTGAGGGAAAAGAGAGAAGAAACGATGAGACAATATAGAAGATAACATTCTAATTTTGTACTCCCTCGGATCGATATTACGTGTCTTGGAATTTTCTAGATACGAATGTATATCCATATCTAGACAAATCTAAGACAAGTAATATGGATCGGAGGGAGCACAAAATAGTATATGTGTGTAAAGTTTATAAAAAAAATAAAGAAAAATAAAAATAAAAATAAATTATTAGTTGAAAAATGCACCTCAAAATCTGAACATATGAGGGGAGCATTAAAAATGAGACTCACAAAGCGAGGATTGATGGCCCTACTCACAAACTTTGTCTTAGGCAAACACACATGCATATGCTTGTAATTATTCAAAAGTAAGAGAACAAAGGGTAAGTTGGAAAATAATTTAACTTAAAAACTCTCTCTCACTGTAAGTAGGGCCATCAATCCGGGTGCGGATTTTTAGAGGCCGAGCTCCAGTGAGCTCGCTATTTTGAAAAAATCAAAAAGCATATTTAAAAGTTCCAAAAAAATCTGAAAAAAATCCATGGAAACATATATGTATTCCGCAAGAACTTGTTAAATTTCGTCAAAAAATGTTGTGATTTGTAGGCTGTACAAAAATAACAAATTTCCGGCCCAATAACAAAAATAAAAGGCCCATTTAAAAATGTGTATTTGTTTTTTTCTGTACGCCACATGTAAACGTATAATGCTGTGAAATTTTGCATATACGTAGTATACATATGCATGTGTGTCCACAAAATAAATTTGGAATTTTTCATGCACCGAAAAAAATAAAATTTGAAAACGAGCTCACTGGAGCTCGGCCTTCGTTGGCATTTTCCGCATCAATCCTCGCTTTGTGAAGGGGATGAACTGTCGTGTGACATGACAAACGATCGTTCATCTGCTTCACAAAGCGAGCATTGATGGCCCTACTGACAGAGAAGCTTACCACTTTTGGACACACCTTCACACGTCCTCCTCCGACGCTAGACGGACCATCATGACGGGGATAGAACATGGGAGATATTATTCCTACTGAGGGACATCGCCGTCGCCACACAGCCCCAACCAAGACGTTGAACCTAACAAGAACGAGAACGGGGTCCCTCCCGCCGGTGGGGGGCTGAGGTCCTCCGCACCTCCATGCCCCAAAGGCCATCAGAGATGGGGCGAATCAGCAGCGGCGCCGACAGGAGGAGGAGGAAAGCTGGGGTTATTTTACTTTTTGACACCGAAGCACCAAATGGTGACTTAAGAAGGCTAAATAAATTATGTAGGAAGCAAAGAAAATGCTAGGAAACAAAAATTAGTTGCCCGAGGAAGAAAAGAAGTATATGCGGCACTCATTGAAGCATGGTTTCTATATAATGGAAACAAATATTGGAAGCTAAGAAGCATACATGATTAGAAGGATCCATTTAAAATATTTCATTCGAAGCAATTCTCTACTCGGCGGGACAATATTGTGAGGTTTTGGAAACAAAATATACCATTCGTTAGGCAGTAGATTATGTTAAACTGAAGTAAATTTCAATAGCAAATGAAGCAAATTATCCTATCATCAGAAACATATGTTGGGTTCTTTGAAAACAAACAGTTAATTTTACCCAAAAAACATTCTGACTAAAGTTTCTATTACAATGGAAGCAAATTCTTCCATCCACGGAAACATAATTTGTTGCGTTAGAAGCAAACCATTGCATGTCAAATCAATTATCCTGCCCAATTATCATTGCTACAAAGAAAAACTTGAAGTAGTAAGCATGGTCGTAGATGGAGGGCAAAGGGTATGGTAGATCAAAACGTGCTTTATGGAAGCAGTTACACGGAAAGAGCAATTAGTGGAGATCCATGCATCATGCCATAGTAAGACAAAGCTAGACTGCTAGCTCAAAAGCAAAGCATAACATGTATAAAAGATCTCTAACCAATATGAATGCAAACAAGACCAGTCATCAAACCTACAATGCATGTCTTATATAACCTGTTGTTACATCCACACATACCATATAGTGAAATGAACATAAATGCTAAAAAAACGACATGCATACATTGTGTAACATAACTTTTTGTTACATCCACACATATAGCCAAACCAGCTTACCAACATGAATGCAAACAAAGACTAACAGTAAGCAAACTGCAACAGCAACGGTAGATCAGAGAAACAACATACTGTTAACCATGATATGAACAAGAAGCATGCGCGGAACGTGGATCGTGGCTATAGGAACAATGAGAGCTGGTTGTATCCATCCCCAAAGTCATTTATACGGCTCAACCGAAGATCTGGCTGTCATTGAAATAAGTGCCTGGGAGTCAGAGCTACCATTGTAGGTGTCTTGCTGTGTTGAGGGGGGTACCGAACTAGAGTTCAACAAGCAGTTCAGGTCAGGCAATGGCTCGTCGCGGTCCAGGACCTCCATTGCTTTCCGAACACTAGGCCTCTTGGCACTGTCAAGAAGAGAACACCAGAGTCCCATGATAGCCACACTCTGCATCTGCCTCCTGTCAAAGTCTTCGCCATGTAACCTTTCATCTGCAGCCTCCATAACCTTGCCTCTTATATACAGATCCCAGACTTGCTCCCTGGACTTTCTTGTGCATACAATGTCTAGCAGGACGATTCCAAAGCTGTACACGTCGGAGCTCGGGGAGAACTTGACTCTCCCATCTTTTCGGCATTCTGGATCTATGTACCCTTCCGTTCCTACAGCGGTTGTCATCAGTGTCGCTTTGTCCGGGTTGCCAATTCTCGACAGCCCAAAGTCAGCAAGCTTGGCATTGAAGTTGTTGTCCAGGAGTATGTTGCCTGGTTTGATATCTCTGTGTAGAATGTAAGGGTCGCACTCATGGTGGAGGTAAACAAGGGCAGAGCCAATGTTTTTCACGATTTGGTACCTGCCAGACAGCGGACAAATTAATGAATATGTGGAACATAAATAATACTCCTAGTATGTAATCGGTTATTAATCCCTGAAAAATAAAATAAAATAATATAAGGACAGAAAATGCATGATATATATGGTATTGGTACCTAGTTGGCCATTGCATTACTTGCTCACTCTCGCGTAGGTGGTAGTGCAGATTGCCGTTCGGCACTAGTTCATAGACCAGGAAGAGCTCGGCATCTTTCTTCCTCCTGCAGCACCAACACATGAAATCGAGCAAGTTCCGATTGTTTTCCCTGCAGCACCAACCTTTCAGTTTGACGAGATTCTTGTGCTTGGCTTCACTAATGGTGTTCATCTCGGCAAAGAAGTCTCCTCCCTTTGTCCCATTCTTGATCTTCTTTACAGCCACCTCGATGTCATCTGCAGATTCCTTTGACCCCGAGTTTGAAGACGCACAAGATTCCGTGGAGGACGGACCATCGGATTCTCTTGAGGGCGCACCTGATGATGATACCTTGAAGAAGGTGCCCCTGTAGACTACTCCAAAGGCACCTTGCCCAATAACCCGCTCCTCAGAGAAGTCATCCGTTGCAGCAGCCAGAACACGGTACTCGAGCTGTCTGGCTCCTCCACTTGGAGCCAGAAAGTTTTGACTTGTGCTCCTTGTCCACTTGAAATACGAGATGATGCACCACAACACAAGCAACGCCATAGCTCCTCCAATCAACCATCCAACAACCGCTGCCTTCTTGTCATGATCTGCATGCATGCATGCACCAAAATAACACCGGCGATTAATAAAACTAATCCATTCGTGTCCATGCATGCCATTATCTCAAGAAATAACGGTATTATAGTTGATACATCGGAAAGGAGGGAGCAACACCTTTCTGGGGCGGAGCAAGCGTGGAGTTGAATGACCACGAGAGCAACTGATGCAGCTCCATTCCCCAGCCGGTGGCTGCAGAAAACCCTACGGCCACTTGATCCGGGAGCAAGGTGGTGACCGGATGGGGTAACTGCGTGCTGACCTGAACGGGACGATAGTTATCATTGTCATCAAACCGCAGGTCGGCGATCAGCATCCGGGTAGTGTTGTCAAAGGTGACGGTGGCCGTCATGGAACCGTTGAGGCTGAAGTTGGGCAATCTTGTTGTGTTCACCGAATCCATGACGGAGTTGATGTCAATGCCGATGTGGTCGAAGGTGCTGCTGGGGTCATACGAGTTGTTGTAGGTGTCGAACTCCACGGCGACGAACTGGTCTTTGCCGAAGGCGGTCCTCTTGCCGTCGCCTTGGGACATGAGGCCGAGGTTGCCCCCACCAGAGGCCACCGGCATGGCTGATGGGTAACAGGCGAGGAAGAAAGCCATGCCATCACCCTTGTAGTTCATGGTATTGTTGTCCAACATGATGACGAAGGTGAAGCGCGTCTGGAAGCTGGCTACCTCGCCGGTGAGGTTGTCGTAGAACGGCACTCGGTGCGCGTACGACACCCGTCCCACGCAATCTTTCGAGTCCTTCCCGAACGAGTTGCAGGTGAGGTCGACCAGGTTGCCGTGCACAGTTGCGTTGCCCTCGAACTTGAGGTCATCTTGGCGGTAGCTGGATGTGTTGGTGAAGTCGAAGCTGAACGAGAATGGCGGCGGAGCAACTGCGGCAGCAAGAGGACAGTGTAAGCAAGCGAGGAGGAGGAGGAGGAGCTGAGCGGTGCCTCCGCTTGCAGGCGAGCCCATGGCCATTTTACTAGCATGAGGAAAAGAGAATGAAGATAAATAGTACTGCTAGCTCGACGCAATGCCAACTGACGCCATGTTCGGCCGATCAAGTGGGTCGCATCGCTTCTTGCTAAGTCAAGGTCGTCGCTTCACAAAGTTCGATCGGAAAGAAAAAAGTCATCGCTTCACTCTGTAAAAAGAATGGGGGTCGTCGCCCCACACCCGCTAAGCTGGTCTGGTGCCCTCTCGCTGTCTCTCGGGACATAAGTACTCCCTCCGTAGCACTGATCTAAGGGCATTTCTAACCGATTCTCTAAAAATGGTGGAGTATCCGGTTGAGTAAATTTTTAGTGGAGTATTTTTACAACCACTAAGTTTTGGTCGGACCTAGCCGATCCCCTAAATATACCGGAGTAAAGTTTTGTTTTTTCTAAACTTTGTATTCTAGTATAAATTGCAACTACATATTAGCACACATATAGAAACAAAACATAAATTTGAATGTTCAACCAAATCACGAATATAATTTACAAACCGAATTATTCAAATTTAAACACACCGAATTGTTCAAATGTAGCAAATAGCATGTGATAGAACAGTTAGGACTCGCTAAGACATTGCCAGTGATGCTCAACAGGATTTTGTTGGAGCTGAGCACGAACTTGACGGTTCTCGATCTTGCGCTGCTCCTCAAGGAATGCCAAGATCATGTTCATATCATACTCTGGCTCAACCGGAGTCCTGTTCGAGACGTACCGAAAGTTCTCATGCATATCCCTCTTGTCTTCAATGATCATTTTATGCAATATGATGCAACAAGTCATGATCCTTCATAGAACCTTGGAGTTCCAGTACTCGGCAGGGCCACGAACAATTGCAAAGCGCTTCTGAAGCACACCGAAGGCTCTCTCAACATCTTTCCTAGCAGCTTCTTGACATTGGGCAAAGTGAATGTTTTTGTTACCTTTTGTATGCGGAATTGTTTTGACCAAGGTGGCCCATGGTGGATAGATGTCATCTGCAAGGTAGTAACCCATCGAGTAGTTGTGCCCTTTGACCGAGTAGTTGCAAGCAGGAGCATCACATGTAATAAGCCTAGAAAACAGCGATGATCTCGCCAGCACATTCAAGTCATTGTGAGAGCCAGGCAAACTAAAGAATGAATGCCCTATCCAAAGATCCTTCGATGCAACTACCTCAAGAATGATCGTTGGATCGTTGCAGTGGCCTTTGTACTGACCCTTGTACCCTGCAGGACAATTCTTCCATGTCCAGTGCATACAGTCAAGTGATCAAAGCATCCCTTGCCATCCTCTTGCTTCACTCTCAATCATCAACGTTGTCTTCCTCGGTTGCTGCTCTCAAGTACTCCGGGCCAAAGACAGTGATCACTGCTTTAGTGAACCTTCAAATAGCCTCCAAGATTGTGTCTTCACCAATTCGAACATAGTCATCGATTGGATAGGCCGAACACACATATGCCAAGACTCGCACAGCCGCAGTGCACTTCATCAGAGGGCTTGCACTTATCTTTCCACATGCATTTCTCCGGAGCTTGAACCAATCATCATATCTCTCAACGGCTTTTGCAATGGTCAGAAAAAGACTTGTGTGCATCCGAAAGCGCCGGCGAAAGTACTTCTCCGGATGGTTGGCTTTGGGTCAAAAGTAGTCTCTCATGATCTTGGCATGACCCTCCGCTCTATCAAGGTTGATGTGTATGCAGCCAAACTATGATCCTCTCCTCGGCCGCCGAACATCATCATTGAAAATCATGCCTAAAACAGTCTCAAAGTCATCGTCTTCTTCTTCCTCTTCGGATGACGATGAGTCCTCCAAGTCCATCTCCCTCAACCTCTTCATCTACAATTCAAACGGCTAGGTTCAATCCAAACGGCTCGGTTCACAAAGAAACGACCAGAAAAACTCACCTAGGCAATTCGTCAAACACTTGCGGTGCGGTGGTGGTGCACCGGCCGGCCGGTGTCGTTCAGAGCAAACAGGTGGGCGGCGATGAGAGGAAATGACCTGCAGCGGTGTGCAAGCAAGGTGAGATGCGGCGGCCGACAGAAAAAGAAGAAGCAACGAAGCAATCCAGCAAATCAACAATGGCGACGGCAGCGGCTTTTCACCTTGATTCCGGTGACGGCGACGGTGGCCAAACGGGCTCGACGTTGGGCAGGAATGCGGTGGGGGGCAAGGGAGGCAACGAGGTGGGACCAACGGGCGGTCGCCAGGAGTCGCGCTGGCGAATTTGCAGGGGCGGGGCCGACGCGAGGGAGAAGCGCAGCTTTTACTCAGCCACTGATGGACGAAGTAAATTTAGGGAAAAAGTTGGGGCCGGAGTAAAAATTTTACTCCCTTACGATGGATAAGAGATCGGCTAGGTGCCGGATAGTGGAGTAAAACTGAAATTTTACTTTTCTAACCGGTCTAACCGGTTATAAGGGATTGGTTAGAAATGCCCTAAACGCTCTTATATTTCTTTATGGACGGAGTACATAACAATTGGCCAGTACTCCCTTCGTCTTATGCTGCCCATAGTGGAAGTATCATACTGAACCACCAAACAACCATTTCCGGCATCGGGACAAACCGCCCACGTGCCCTGTCGCCGCTCCCATACAGGAGCCGGCCGGACCTTGTCGGTGATAGTCTGGAAGTCTTCATGCATGTGCCCTAAAGACCAACGCCCCAGAGCCATAGTTGTCGTTGTTAAATCTTTGTGTCGATCTGAAGAACCTGACACCAAATCTCGCCATCGCGTACGCATGGCAAAAATATGGAGGCTGAGTGGAAAAATATAAAGTGCTCTCCATATAGTTTTTTTGGACAATCTCGCTATTCTTTATTCAAACTCCAAAACTTTTATTATAGGTAAAAAAATGTAACTCTCCAGGTTGGCCCAACCACACATGACGACCAAACCCGAGTGTTAAAGCATGCATAGTGAGATTGTGAGCCTCGAATTTGAGATCCTAAACTCATGAGCTATAATACAGGAATTAAAGCTTCTAGCACGTTATATTATTTCATGCACTATAGCACCGTACTCCGCCGACGAATTCATCTTGATGTCATTGACCAGAGTCTTGCAATCAGAAACAATTTGAATATGATTGGCATAGAGATCCTTTGCTAATGCTTGCCCTTCTCGGATTGCCAAGGCTTCATATAGTAATGGAGAGGCAAAATATGGAGGCTCAGAGGAACTGGTACTTTCGCTGCCTGCCACCTGTGTCCGAACTGGGCTTACTTGGGCCTAGTTTTGCCTTGGGTACCTCCTTCGCACCGAGTGAGAAAGTTCAGTCCTCCCAAAAAAAAAAAAAAAAGAGCGAGAAACGTGAGTGGTGCTGCAGCCTTGGGATGAACATTGCAGGGTGGATATGTTGTGGCTAAGTCATTATATCAAAATAAAGATGGTACACAGTTGTCATTATATCAAATAAAATGTCCTAGCACCGAGAAGGAAAGATACCACTATTTCAAGGAAACTAGCGAAATAAAGATGGTACACAGTTGTCATTATATCAAATAAAATGTCAATGTTTATATAATTATCACAGATTGCATAAGTAATCATCAAAGAAAGCTACGGATGTAGTATAATTTTCAAACAAACCAACTAACTGACAGTCCAATGCTTGATGATATTTTCTGCGGCCGCCTTGGACAGGAGCTGCGCCGAGCCATCGTCACCGAGGATGGACGCCGGCGGCAGCGTCGGTCTAGGGGATACTGGTGATGTTCGCTATGGTGGGGAGAGGATGCGGCGGGGCGAGGCCGTGACGGGGCGGGGCGAGGTCGAAGCGGGGCGGGGCGAGGCCGTGGCGGCTGGCAGGGAGAGGAAGCAGCGGAGCGACGCCGTGGTGGGGAGAACCAACTTGGTGAGCGGCTGCTGTGCGGTGAGGGGAAGTGACTGATGCACCTGTGCGGTGAGAAAAGTGGCTGATTTTATTTTATTTTTTTTAACAGACAGGGGTGGCTATTTTTTTAGGAATCTCAGTGGTGGTTACTGTGCGGTGAGAAGAGTGGCTGATTTCTTTTTTCTTTTTTCTTTTTCCTCGAACAGTCCTAAATATGCCCAGCAAGTGATCTAGCCGTGTGCCGTGAGTCTACGTACATAAGATCCATCACCACTAGAGGGGACCGCATGTTTCGTTGCGCCAATCTTCTCTCGAGAATAAGCACTCTCTCTCTCTCTCTCTCTCTCTAGCTGGCTGTTGGTTACCACGGTATCGAGTTGACGGCGGAGGAAGACTCGGCACGAAGGCCAACCAGAATTGGCCACCTTGTTTTGGGGCTTTGGAGTTGTTTGTGGAGGCGGTTGACTTATTTTTCCTTCGCTAGGATTGTCTTGGCTCCTTCAAAGAGATGGCAGGAAATGTCAATGTCTAGTACGCTTACACGTTATCTCTAGCTGTTAATTGGTGCTGGATGTGTAGGTTGGTTTGTAGCCACGTACGTCTTTTGTTTAACTTTTTTCCACTATTAGTAGCTATCTTTTATATAAATTAGATGATACCCCGCGCGTTGCTATGAGATTGGTTGCAATATTTTTGATGAAATTTAAATAAAAACAAGGGAGTAGATATGATATATTGTATTTGATTATTATATACTCTCTCTGTTTTTAAATATAAGTTCTTTTAGAGGTTTCAACACGGACTACATATGGATGTATATAGACATATTTTAGAGTGAAGATTCACTCATTTTGCTCTGTATGTAGTTCATATTGAAATATCTAAAGAACTCATTTTTAGGAACAGAGAGAGTAGTTGCGAATATACATAGTATTTCCCATGCATGTTTAGAGAAATATAATAAGTGTGATTTTTTGCGGGGTATATAATTAGTGTGATTTATGAGGTCGTATGTACAGAGAGTTTGGATGTGTGCATATTGATAGAGATTATAAATAACATTTTCCATGCATGTTAAGAGAAATAATTAATGGGATGATAATGAGACATATGTGGTGAGATGGCATGTGTACATGTTCAGAGAATTGAGATAGTGAAGATCAACTATTAAGATATATAAGGTGCAGGATATGAGAATTAATGTACACTGAATAAAAATTTAAATGACCGTGACAACGCACGGACATTCACTAGTTTTGCCTTGGGTACCTCCTTCGCACCGAGTGAGAAAGTTGAGTCCTCCAAAAAAAAGCGACAAAAGTGAGTGGTGCTGCAGCCTTGGATGAACATTGCAGGGTGGATATGTTCTGTCTAAGTCAGCAAATGACTTGCTCCTCAACACCAGCCGATCTGAGCCGGGAACGGAGTCACAAGCGAGAGGGCCGGGCGATCGCGTGTGGATTTTGTTCTCTGACTCACTTGATTAATGGTATTGACCGTTTCTCAGTGTCTAGCACCGAGAAGGAAAGATACCACTATTTCAAGGAAACTAGCGATATAAAGATAGTACACAGTTGTCATTATATCAAATGAAATGTCAACGTTTATAGTATAATTGTCACAAATTGCATAAGTAACCATCAAAGAAAGCTACGGATGTAGTATAATTTTCAAACAAACCAACTAATTGACAGTCCAGTGCTTGGTGATATTTTCTTTCATAATTAACGTTATCCTTTTGTCCAAGGCTTGATAATACTTTTATAATTAAAGTGATCCTACTAAAGAATGAAACTCTTCATAATTAACGTGATCTTTTCGTCCAAAGCTTGATGATACTTTTCATAAATTAATTACTATCTAATTAACTGCATGGCAAATTAATTACATGTTGTTGTGTCTGAGGCAGAGATTGGGCAAGATATAACTGCAATGATTTTTCGGTATTGATGGCTACGTGCAAATCTAAAGAAACGACTACAGTGTCCCCTTTAATAATAGTATCTCTACTCCTAAAGGGAACTTGGTGCTTCTCCTCCATGGATTTTTTTTCTGCCTCACCTCCCATCACCATCTATTTTGTCTGAGTTTTTTTGCCTCACCTCCCATCACCATCTACCTCGGGGTTTTTTTGCATCACCTTGCACAGAACGAAAAAATACCCTACACCGTGGCTCCTCTCGGTCCACCTTACCCCCTCGATCATGAAGCACGCCGCCGCCGCCAACATCTACCCTCCGCCAACTGCCTAGATCGCGAACCTCCAGGTCACTGTGGGACCACGCCGCCACCACCTACGCAGAACCCCGGGGTGGGGCGCTAGGAAACCCAGCGCAGGGCGGGTAGCACGAGCGACCACCGCCATCCGATCCCGCCTCACTAGTAGAAAACAGGGCTTTGGTCAAGGCCAAATAAGTGCATTAGTCCCGGTCGTGTTACGAATCGGGACTAATGGGTGCATCAGTCCCGGTTCGTGAGGCCAAGACGCCGGCCGGGCCTCGGCAGGCACCAGTCCCAGTTCGTCTGACCCCTTTAGTCCCGGTTCCAGACACGAACCGGGACTAAAGGTCCTCGCTCCTGGCGCAGCTCCTTTAGTCTCGGTTGGTGGCTGGAACCAGGACTAAAGATCTGTCTTCTGTCCCGGTTCGAGCCACAAACCGGGACTAAAGAGATGCCTATATATATGCTCGCCCCTGCCCGCTCACTCCTCTGTTTTTTGGCCGGCCGGCGTGTGGGAGTTGTGTGCTGCTCTGCTCTCACCTCCTATGCACATGAGGTGTTCGATGAAATGCCCGAGCCACACTTAAGCTTTCTCCTCTCCAAGCTCGACCTCCAAGCTCCATTTTTTCCAAGATTTGTCTAGGTTTGGCGGTCTGTCCCGTCCCGTCCCCGTCCTCACCATCGTTGATCGCCCGCGCCGATCTCTTCGCCGGCACCACCGTGGTGAGCCTCTTGTTCTTATCTTCTTTTTAAAAGAAAAAATTATTACTCGTATGATTTAGATAGATACTTGTATAAATTTTTTACTTTTATTATTGTTTGTTATTATATAGTGCCATGGTTTTGGTATCCGCCCCTGTCGGCCCTCGTCCGGTCTATGATTCGGATGTGGTATATTATATTTTATAACTATTTGTTTCATTTAGTGTTTATGACAATTATGTCGACCAACGTGACATAGATGTTTTTATCTAGGAGATATGTGAACCGGAAATTCCAACCGACCCTCTTGTCGAGAGGTTAAATTTAGTTGAAAAAGAAAATGAGTATTTGAAAGAAAAATTGAAAAGAATTGAGGAGGAGAAGATGAAATTGGAGTTGCATGTTGCCGATGTCGTCGATGATCACAAGATCAAGATGGATGCAATGCGCTTGAAGATTAGGAAGATAAGGAAATATGCCATTGATAATGAGGCTTGGTATCATTATGATGTTGGATCAATTGTTACCTTAGTTGCGATTATGATCGCATTTGTTGTTGCATTTAAATGTTTTACATAGTTGTATGTTAGTTTCAATGTATGTTTTAATTAGATGCTCTAGAGAGCTGTATGTTGTTCTATGAGAACTATGTATGAACTTTATGTATTTATTTTTTCAGTAATAATATTTGATCACTACTGTACTTTGGTTTTAATGTGATGATGAACTTGTATTAATTTGGTCACTTCTCTATTCATGATGTTCTGTAATGGTTTTTGATATACTTAATTATATAATGCACGTAGATGAACCGGCAATGGATGTACGGTGACCGACACAGCTCCGACTACATTACGGGCCTACATAATTTTCTCGAAGTGGCTGAGGCAAACAAGCAGAATTGTTTTATGTATTGTCCATGTACTGTCTGTGGGAATACGAAGAATCACTCTTCCTCGAAAACCCTTCACATCCACCTGCTTGAGAAGGGTTTCATACCACACTATAATGTTTGGACCAAGCACGGAGAAAGAGGGGTTATGATGGAAGACAACGAAGAAGAAGAGGATGATGACAACTATCCCCCTGAATACGATGATACTGCAACGGGGGAAGCTGAAGATCAAGAGGAACCAGACGATGTGCCCGATGATGATCTTCACCTGGTCATTGTTGATGCACAGAGAGAATGCGGAAGTGAAAGGGAGAAGTTGAAGTTCGATCGCATGTTAGAGGATCACAAAAAAGGGTTGTACCCAAATTGCGAAGATGGCAATACAAAGCTCGGTACCGCACTGGAATTGCTGCAATGGAAGGCAGAGAATGGTGTATCTGACAACGGATTTGGGAAGCTACTGAAAATAGTGAAGAAGAAGCTTTCAAAGGATAACGAATTGTCTGACAATACGTACGAAGCAAAGAAGGTTCTCTGCCCTCTAGGATTGGAGGTGCAGAAGGTACATGCATGCCCTAATGACTGCATCCTCTACCGCGGTGAGTACGAGAATTTGAACGCATGCCCGGTATGCGGTGCATTGCGGTATAAGATCAGACGAGATGACCCTGGTGATGTTGAGGGCAAGCGCCCCAGGAAGAGGGTTCCTGCCAAGGTGATGTGGTATGCTCCTATAATACCATGGTTTAAACGTCTGTTCCAAAACAAAGAGCATGCCAAGTTGTTGCAATGGCAGAAAGAAGACCGTAAGAAAGACGGGAAGTTGAGAGTACCCGCTGACGAGTCGCAGTGGAGAAAAATCAAGAGAAAGTGGCGGGACTTTGCAGATGACGCAAGGAACGTATGGTTTGGTTTAAGTGTAGATGGCATTAATCCTTTTGGGGAGCAGAGCAGCAATCATAGCACCTGGCCCATGACTCTGTGTATCTATAACCTTCCTCCTTGGTTGTGCATGAAGCGGAAGTTCATTATGATGCCAGTGCTCATCCAAGGCCCTAAGCAACCCGGCAACGATATTGATGTGTACCTAAGGCCATTAGTTGAAGAACTTTTACAGCTGTGGAATAAAAAGGTGTAGTGTGTGGGATGAGCACAAACAGCAGGAATTTGACCTACAAGCATTGCTGTTTGTAACCATCAATGAATGGCCTGCTCTTAGTAACCTTTCAGGACAGACAAATAAGGGATACAACGCATGCACGCACTGTTTAGATGAGACTGAAAGTATATATTTGGACAAATGTAAGTAGAATGTGTAACTGGGACATCGTCGATTTCTTCCGACCAAACATGCCTTAAGAAAAAAAGGCAAGCATTTCAAAGGTGAGGCAGATCACCAGAAGAAGCCCGTCCTTCATACTGGTGCTGATATACTTGATATGGTCAAGGATTTACAAGTAATCTTTGGAAAGGGTCCTGGCGGACAATCTGTTCCGAATGACGCTGAGGGACGCGCACCCATGTGGAAGAAGAAATCTATATTTTGGGACCTACCCTATTGGAAAGACCTAGAGGCCCGCTCTGCAATCGATATGATGCACGTGACGAAGAATGTTTGCGTGAACCTTCTAGGCTTCTTGGGCGTGTACGGGAAGACAAAACATACACCGGAGGCACGGGAGGACCAGCAACGTGTGAACGAAAAAGACGGCATGCATCCAAAGTAGTATGAAGGTCCTGCGAGCTACGCTCTTATGAAAGCAGAGAAGGAAATCTTATTTGAATGCCTGCTCAGTATCAAGGTCCCGTCTGGCTTCTCATCGAATATAAAGGGAATAACAAATATGACAGAGAAAAAATTCCAGAACCTAAAGTCTCATGACAGCCACGTGATTATGACGCAACTGCTTCCGGTTGCATTGAGGGGGCTTCTACCAGAAAATGTTCAATTAGCCATTGTGAAGCTATGTGCATTCCTCAATGCAATTTCTCAGAAGGTAATCGATCCAGAAATCCTACCAAGGTTACAGAATGATTTGGTCCAATGTCTTGTCAGTTTCGAGTTGGTGTTCCCACCATCCTTCTTCAATATTATGACACACGTCCTAGTTCACCTAGTCGACAAGATTGCCATTCTGGGTCCTATATTTCTACACAATATGTTCCCCTTTGAGAGGTTCATGGGAGTCTTAAATAAATATGTTCGTAACCGTGCTAGGCCAGAAGGAAGCATCTCCACGGGCCATCAAACAGAGGAGGTCATTGGGTTTTGTGTTGACTTTATTCCTGACCTTAAGCCGATTGGTGTCCCTCAATCGTGGTATGAGGGGAGACTGACTGGAAAAGGCACGCTAGGAGAGGATTCAATAATATGTAGGGACGGGCATTCTTGGGCTCAAGCACACTACAAAGTTCTACAGAATTCTACCTTGGTGACCCCGTATGTCAATGAACACAAGAATATTCTACGCTCCAAACACCCGGAGCAGTCTGACGACTAGATTACATGTTAACACATCAGGACTTTCGGCAGTTGGTTGCAAACACATCTCATGGGTAACAACATTGTTGGAGATGAGCTGTACTTGTTGGCCAGGACACCATCTTCGACTGTATTGACTTACCAAGGGTACGAGATAAATGGGAATACATTTTACACGATCACCCAAGATAAAAAGAGCACCAACCAAAACAGTGGTGTCCGCTTTGATGCAGCAACCAATAGGGGAAAGGACACATATTATGGTTACATAGTGGACATATGGGAACTTGACCATGGACATGATTTTAAGGTTCCTTTGTTTCGGTGCAAATGGGTCAATCTGTCAGGAGGCGGGGTACAGGTAGACCCGCAGTACGGAATGACAACAGTGGATCTCAACAATCTTGGGTACACAGACGAACCATTCGTCCTAGCCAATGATGTGGCGCAGGTTTTCTATGTGAAGGACATGTCTACCAAACCAAGAAAAAGAAAAGATAAGGAAGCGAATACATCATACGATTAGCCAAAGTGCCACATAGTTCTTTCAAGGAGAACAAACATCGTGGGAGTGGAGGACAAGACAGACATGTCTGAAGATTATGAAAAGTTTCACGAAATTCCTCCCTTCAAAGTGAAGGCTGACCCAAGCATCCTGTTAAACGATAAAGATTATCCATGGTTACGGCACAATAAGCAAGGGACACACGCGAAAAAAAAAGTGAAGACTTTCTCTCTAGTGAAAAAAAGTGAAGACTTTCTCTCCACAACTATTCTGACGATGGCTTTGATCTAGAATAGCACTGCAGTTACATGTCAAGAAATGAAATCCCTTTTGTAATAGATGAGTTTTCATCCGAAACCATGATACTTCGAAAGAGATTGTCCAGTTTGTACACGAAGTGCATCCAGTTTTTCCCGTAACCCTCTCAACTTTTTAGCACATACTATGTGGGTGAAATTATGATACCATGCCAAGTTTCAACCTTTTCAGAGTTCATTTTTAGTGCTTTTCAATTTCAGGGTCATTTAGCTCAAAATAAATCATTAAATGCATGAAAAATAGCAAATGAAGTCAGAAAAGGGTTGAAAATTGATGATGTGCCTTTGAATGGTGCATATTGAACGCACAATGAGTCTGGAGTTAAAATATGTTAATAAAATGAAATCCCTTTTGTAATAGATGAGTTTTCGTCCAAAACCCTCATACTTCAAAAAAGATTGTCCAGTTTGTACACGAAGTGCATCCAGTTTTTCCCGTAACCCTCTCAACTTTTTAGCACATGCTATGTGGCTGAAATTATGATACCATGCCAAGTTTCAACCTTTTCAGAGTTCATTTATAGTGCTTTTCAATTTCAGGGTCATTTAGCTCAAAATAAATTATTAAATGCATGAAAAATAGCAAATGAAGTCAGAAAAGGGTTAAAAATTGATGATGTGCCTTTTAATGGTGCATATTGAACGCACAAAAAGTCTGGAGTTAAAATATGTTAAAAAAATGAAATCCCTTTTGTAATAGATGAGTTTTCGTCTGAAACCCTCATACTTCGAAAGAGATTGTCCAGTTTGTACACGAAGTGCATCCAGTTTTTCCCGTAACCCTCTCAACTTTTTAGCACATGCTATGTGGGTGAAATTACGATACCATGCCAAGTTTCAACCTTTTCAGAGTTCATTTGTAGTGCTTTTCAATTTCAGGGTCATTTAGCTCAAAATAAATCATTAAATGCATGAAAAATAGCAAATGAAGTCAGAAAAGGGTTGAAAATTGATGATGTGCCTTTTAATGGTGCATATTGAATGCACAAAAAGTCTGGAGTTAAAATATGTTAAAAAATGAAATTTCTTTTGTAATAGATGAGTTTTTGTCTGAAACCCTGATACTTCGAAGGAGATTGTCCAGTTTGTACACGAAGTGCATCCAGTTTTTCCCGTAACCCTCTCAACTTTTTAGCACATGCTATGTGGGTGAAATTATGATACCATGCCGTGTTTCAACCTTTTCAGAGTTCATTTGTAGTGCTTTTCAATTTCAGGGTCATTTAGCTCAAAGAATGAACTAATGGCAAAAAGAATGAACTAAAAAGCTTTTATAAAACTCTAATAGCAAAAAAAAGAACTAAAAAGAATCAATTAAAATATTTTGTTATGCTCAACTAAAGCAAAATTATAATATTCTTCAATAGCAAAAAGAATCAACTAAAAAGAATCAAAATAATATTAACTAAATTATCAAAGTATTTTTTGTTAAAAACTTTAATAGTAAAAAGAATTTTCATAAAGTATTTTTTGTTACAAACTTTAATAGCAAACTAAAAAGCTTTTATAAAACTCTAATAGCAAAAGGAATCAACTAAAAAGAATCAATAAAAAATAAAACTTATGCAACTAAAATTATATAAAATTTATGCAACTAAAATTATATAAAATTTATGCAACTAAAAATAACATATGCAAAAAATAACATTAAAATTTTAAAAACATAACATATGAAAAAAATAAAAATAAAGGCCCGCCTACTAGCCACCACGACCTGCATACGACTAGAAACCCTACAACCAGGATGCAGGTCCGCAGTGCAAGCAGGCCCAACAGGGCATGAGATAGGCATGTAATGCCTGCATTAGAGAGGAGCTCGAGAGGGTAGCGGCGACAGCACTTATAAACCACTCCGAGCTCCTCTCAACTAGCGAGGTAGGACTAAACTTTTGGCTGCGGCTAAAGAGCTGTGTATATAAGTAGCACTTGTGAAAATTTTCAAACCCCATTCAGTTTCTTCGATCCTCCTCTCCCGCGACGGCGCCGACGACCACCTCGACACCGTCAGGATGCCGGACCTCGCCGTCGACGTGCTCGCCGCGCCCTGCCCCTCTGCCCCGACGCCGCCGCTCCCCGCGCCCCTGCCCTGCCCCGATGCCGCCGCGCCCCTGCCGTGCCCCCGACGCCGCCGCTCCACAGCCGGCCGGCCAAGTACTCCCTCCTCCCTCCCATCCCTCTCCTCCCTCCTTCCTCCTTGGATGTATGTGATGATGGTCAAGTTGGTTCAGAGAGTTGCATGGTTTCAGCCATGTCCACAAGGTGTTTGATGAAATGCTAGGGCTATCTAGGGAACTTTGTTATATGTGAAACTTGGTAGGATGATGTCTCCTTGGATGTTAGTGATGATGGTCAAGTTGGTTTGATAAAAGGAAAAACTTGTTAGTGCAAGTTTTATTAGAATTTAGTTCTGGACAGAAACTACAGGGAATTTTTTGGTGGACTTGCAAGATGAAATTGGGGCTGCCCTTCTGGACTTAAGGGTTTAGTTGGAAGGACTATAAGATGCAAAAAAACTAAGAATTATTTGAGCAAGGAAAATTAGGGTTGTAGTTCAATGCCAAGATTGGACCAAAATTGAAAAATGGAAGTTGTGCTCAAAATTTTCAAATGACCAAAGTGGATTTTTGCGTAAAAATGATCTATAGGCATCAGAGGACTTCTCAAAAAAATTGTGGCATTTGAAAAGAATTATTTGAAATAGTTCTAGTGCAACAGGGTCATTCTGGAGTTTGAAAATACTAATAAAAGAATTCTTTTGAGGCCAAATCATTATGAAAATAATTACTACTGATGTTTATAAGATAATTAAAAGAATTGGGAGAAAATTTTAAAACCCACATTATTTTACAAAAGTTTCTATATGGAGGGAATGATTTTTGAAAACAGAGAACTATTTTTGAAATAGAGGAAACTCTGTCAAGTGTTGTATTTTGATGACAAATATACTTCTTTTTTACTTTATGTGATAGCTAGTTTGAAGTGTCAATGCTTTATGTGTGACCTAGTTTGAAGTGCCATGCTATTTTTCTCTAAGTCTGAAACAGGCAGTATTAATACTTTGCATTTTGCCTTGAGGTTTGCAACAAATCTGCGCATCTTTGGATAATGATCAGTAATGGTGTTTTGTTGAGGGTAATTAGTACATGCTTGCCATGCTCTTTGTTGCCATGAAAAACTATTGTAGCATATATTCTACTTGCCTCAAAGGTTGCCTCATGAATTTGTTTTCTGCTACTATGCAAATATCACTAAGTCTGCCTAATTTTTTTTCACTCGGTGGAATTACAGGTTGTGGTGTTGCATCTCCGTGGAGTTGGTCCCTGATCATCCCTCCACTGTTTGACAAAAGGTGTCCATTTGTTGTACTTTGAGTTTTGTTCATAGGATAATGGTTGGTTCATTTGTTAAATTGTGTATTCATCTTGTGTATAAATTTTGTATTCATCTTGTGTATAAAGCTTGTATTCATCTTGTCGTTAAAACATGAGAGAGGGGGTCGTTAAAACATAACCCCGATAACTTTGATTTTGAGGCATATGAAAACATGAGAGAGGGGGTCGTTAAAACATAACCCCAATAACTTTGATTTTGAGGCATATGAAAACATGAGAGAGGGGGTCGTTAAAACATAACCCCGATAACTTCAACATGAAGGGGCCGGGGGGGTGGTTCGTTAAAACATAACCCCGATAACTTTGATTTTGAGGCATATGAAAACATGATTTGCACGTCGGACAGGCATGAGAGAGGCGGTCCGCAAAGTATACTCTCTCGAAAGATAGGACAACTCATCAGACATGAGGGGGGAGGAGTCCTCGACGATCGTCTGAAACGGACTGTTATAAAACTTGTGAACTTTGCATGATGTTTGCCACTAATCCATTGCTCATATGCATATGATTCCTTGTTGTGATTAAGTCTATGTTTGTCACTAATCCATCTCTCATGGTTGTATATTGCCATGTTGTAATATTTGCAGAAACTATGGACAGAGACTTAGAAAAAGAAGAGTTGTTGGGGGATATAATCCGCGACGGAGGTGATATCACCTTGTCGTTTCTCAATGACACCGATGGTGAGGAAAGAGAGGATGATGGCTCCAGTGATACAATGGAGGAGGAAGGAGATCATGACGGCTCCGGTGATCGAATGGAGAAGGGAGCCTTAATTGTTGCAAAGTCCGGCGAGGTGTGTGTCTATACATATATATATATATATATATATATATATATATATATATATATATATATATATATATATATATATATATATATATATATATATATATATATATATATTAAGCCTCTGCTGACTAGATGCATTAATTGTTTTGTATATACATATATTGACGCTTCTTTCTTCTTTTAGCCCTCCGGATCGAGCCAAACTTTGGTAAGGAGACGAGGCCCGAAGAAAAGGTTGGGCCAGGATGAAAGGTTCACGATCGAAGAAGTCTCTCGAGATGGCCAACCGATTGCTCCCAAGTGGACCAAAGACAAATTTACACATCAGTGCGGAGTTGTTGTTAGGGACAGCATCCCGATCAGCATCCAAGAATGGAATAAGAAGAAGGACCCTGAAGTTTCTTATGTCCACAATAGACAAAAAGATGATCTTTGGAACTCGCTGATGACAAATTTCAGCCTACCGCCAGAGGAGGATCCGAATAACCCAGTTATACAGCGAAAGGTCAAGGTGTTTGCTCTTAAGAAGATGGCAGAACTTCAAGAACTGGAAGAAAATATTGAACAAAAAGTTTGTCGACAAAGACAAGACTCCAGAATTCACCGGTCAATATGAGAAGATAAAAGATCACTGGCCCGCATTTGTGGCCTACAAGAAATCAGAGAAGGCCAAGCAAAGGTCACAGATAAATAAGCAAAATGCTGCAAAGAAGAAGTATCACCATGTTACGGGGTCAGGTGGCTACAGCAAAGCCCGTCCTACGTGGGACAAAGCTGAGCAAGACCTGCTTGCTAAAGGGGTCCAACCAGCGACATTGCACTGGCCAGATCGGGCAAGGACATGGTTCTTCAGGGTTGGGGGAACTTTGGACCCAGAATCAGGGAAGTGTGTTTTCACGAAAGCTCAACTTGAAACACCCGTCAAAAAGCTTGAGGAAGCAATCAAGGAAGCGCAGGAAGGGAGGTTCCATCCTGACAGAGAGAAGGACAAGCTGTCCAAGGCCCTCGGGAATCCTGAACACCTTGGACGAACACGAGGCACATCAGGCTCCGTTCCGTGGGTGCATGGGTTTCCCGACAGCACTGGTTATAGAAGCCGAGAGAGAAAGAAGAAAGAGGTAGCAAGCGAAATGCAGAAGATCAATGAAAGATTAGCTAAACTAGAGGAACTTGAGAGCCAGTGAGCTACCGGCCAACCATCTCAGCGGCACGAAGATCCTTCATTCGACACTGCCCCCGAAGCTACCCCACCATCTCAGCGGAGAAGCAGCGTGGCATCCACGGAGCTCGTTCAGCCTGATATCACGGCTCCGTGCTACCCCGTGGATCGTATCATGGAGAATGAACATTGTGTGCTAATGGCGAAATGCCATAACCTGACCTTGAAGGTGGTGGTCGGCTATGTCTTACCTCCTCAAGCTGAGGGAATTTCCATTGCCGTCCGATTCCACATGGCTTTGCTATTGTCGGGGTGGATGAAATAATGGTCGGATTTGAGGGGCTGGAGCTTGAGTGCCCTACAGGTGAAGGGGAGATTCTTCTGGAAAATGCCTTAAGAACTACCTGTCTATGGAGAAAGGAGAACATCTTGCTTCCAAACTGGACGCCGCATCAGTAGACTCAGCCGGATCCTCACAGTCTACCTCTGCTATCTCCGCTGCCTGAGTCGTCTTCGGTGCGTCAGCCATCTCCACCGCCTCAGCGGACTCTAACGGAGGAGGCCCCTCAGCAGAATCCTCCTCTGCCTCAGCTGTCTCCGACGCGTCAGGAGTCTCTGCCGCCTCAGCTGTCTCCAGCGCATCAGCCATCTATGCCGCCTCAGCGGGCTCCGGCGTGTCAGTGGACTCCGCCGCCGCTCCGGCTGGTAGCACTACAACAGGGAAGAAATTCAGAGCTGGTCCAAGCCTCAAGGCTCCTCCCAAGTTACCATATGAGAGGACTGACGAGGAAAACAAGGACATTGTGGCTGCCGAAGTGCAGGCCCATTTTGAACAGAAACGTCCACCTCCGAAGGAAATAATAGATCCGGTGAAAGCGAAGCGCTCTCTGGTTGTCCTTAAGCGACCACCACCGCCTCCGCCGCAATCACACTATGACCGCTGTATTGAAAAGACATATGATGAAGCGCGGCAGTCAGGAAGTACTACCAGTGCTGCAAGACGAAGTGGGAAAACAATTCCCCAACTCGGCGAATAGGAGAAGCAATCGTGTCCCCCGCTCAAGGTGTCTAGCGATATCGCTAATCATCCGGGGCTAGCGCCCAGTACCACTCTTGGTGATTACGTGGTCGATGATGTACAGTTTGAAATGGCTGAGGTAGTAGCGCCCTTTAGATACGAGCACAGGAAGCCTCTCGTCAAACCTGATTAGCTCCCGCATCTACCAACGATGATGCGAAGATTGCATGACTGGTACTTGGAAACCTGCAGCATGGATGGGACCGACAGTATTTTGCTGGGAATTAAAGATGAGCACGACTTCATTGGAGTCGACCTGATGTACGTTGAATTTGTGGAATTATTTCAGTTATTCAATCAAGACGCCATCGACAAAACTCTCATGACTTGCTACTGTCTGTAAGTATTATTTCTGTAATTAAGTCTCTAGCTCAACTCATTCATTGCATGTATATATAATTATCATCACTATATTATGCAGATTGAAGATCGTCGAATGCAAAAGAGGACAAATCTATGACATTGGGTTCATTAGCCCAAATAACATAAATGAATAGGCAGTACAAAACAGAGCCAAAGTTCTGAGGAAAACTTGCTAAACGCGTTCCTTCGACATCAAAACAAAAGGGAAATACTCTTTCCTTACAACTTCAAGTGAGTGTTACTATTTTGTGCATATTCGGTTTCGCTTACTCGAGGTTAAGTGTAACTGATGAGTTATGCGTGCGCGGCTTCCACTTTATTATGTTATCCATTAAGCTTGACGGGGGAGTAGTAACTGTCTTAGACTCGAGACGTAAAGATCCTAAGCTGTAGGCAGACATGAGTGAAATGCTCCAGAAGTAAGTTCAATCATTATCGCACCATATCGGCAACTTTCGTTCATTTCCTGATATCAAGTAATCATTTTCTTTGCCGGGCAGGGTTTGAAAAAAGTTCACCAGAATGGTTCCGGGTCTGAAGAAGGAGCTACGATTTACACACCCCAAAGTAAGTAGTACTAGTGTGACGCCCGGATAATTAAGCTACAGTAATTCCCCGCTAATGAGGTCACATCACCACGGTTACTGTTGGTAAACTCGCGTTGGTTCGAAACCCAATTCAAATTCAAATTTAAAATTAAAGTCAAATATAATATTTCTTGAAACAGTAAAACTAAAATGTTTGCATTATTCTAAAAATTCCCCTGATCATTTGTCATGTTGAAATCAAAATCCTTCGGCTCACCAATTAACCCCTAGGAAATTATAAAGTGGTCCAACAGTAGATAAAAATAGCCTTTTCAAATAAGAAATACTTATACAAGTCCAAATGTCCCCAAACTTTGTGGGACACTCAAGAATATTGCATAGTAATTATTTGCAAAGTTTGAGTCCAAGCAAAATTCATTTGCTATGTAAACTAAATAGAAAACTGAGACAAAATGATTAACAAAAAAAGGGAGAAAGGAAAATGGACAAACTTACCTGTTGGATTGGGCTCTACGTGCACAGTGCACAATCGGCCCAGCCCAGCCATGCCTTCTCCTTCCTACCTGTTCACAGGAGACCGTGGCGCTTGTCTCAAAGAAAAAGGAGACCGTGGCGCGCATCCGGCCGCCATGGCCGCGGATGGACGCGTGTCGGCCATCCCGCGGCTCCCCTGCCGGATAAGGCCGAGCCAGACCCCCTGCAAACCCTAGCGCCTCCCCACTTCCCCTCCCCTCGCACTGCTTCGCTCTCTCCCGCACCCACCCGTGTCATCGTTGCCATGGCCTCCTCCGTCCGTGTGGCCATCGTCCACCTCATCGGTTGAGGCCCTCACCTGGAGCTGCGTCTGCTTCGTCACAGCGCCGGGATCGACCGCTTCTTCCCTCTTCGGTCGTCGGAGCTCCCCGCCGAATCCACTTACATCTGCTGCTACTAAACTGCCAACGGGACCCCGTGCGCCCCCTAGGTGAGCTCACGGTCCTCCTCGACCTCCTCTCGCTCCTCCTCATGCCTCGTTGGCTCGTTTCCGTCGCGGCTGAGCCGTCACCACCGTCGGGCGTCGTCATCCCGGTCACTTTCGGCCATTCTAGTTCGCGCCTGTGCCACCTGCGGACGCGGTGCGGTGCCCTCATTCGAATGGCTCGAGCCGTTGCTCGAATTTGACCCCGTAGATACCTTCTCGGGTGTCGCCGCCGCTCCTGAAGCTCGTCGCCGACGCGCACGCATGCGTTTAAACACCGGTCACGCCCTGCGTGTCTGCCACTGCTCACGCCTGCAGTTTCCGCTGCTCAGCTGATGCTTCTAGCCGCTGCTCTGCTTTGCTGCTGCTTCTAGTCGCCGCCGATGTTCCTTGTACTGCTGCTGCTGCTCTTGTGCTACTTTGCCTGATGCTCTTACTGCTGCCCGCGCTAGCTGCTGCTTCTGCCCATGCCCACGCTCGCCGCTGCTCACACCATGGCCGGAGCACCGCTCCCGGTGCGCTCACCTGCTCCTGACCGTGCCCACGTGTGCCCAGGCCATGCCCCGCGCGCAACTGCTGCTCCTCTGCTGCTCTGCTACAGTAACCGAATGTACTGTAGTTGTAGCTAGCTTTGCTACTGCTACATTGACTAACCCTCTGAGCAGTCTCTAAACAGCGACTAAACTACGGTTAACATGAGTAAAAATTATATGGGCAGAAAGTACACATGACAAACTTCAGTTTATCCCACTGGACCAAATCCATTTGATGTATGGATTGAATGCAAAGAAAATCACAAATTGCTACATTCTGTTAACAGAAAAACAGAAATGCTGCAGTAGCACTTTTCAAACAAAGATTTGAACAAGCAAATGGATGCTAACATAGCTGCACTTGATACTGTCATGTAGATCACAGAAAATTGATCAAGATTGATATAAGACACTACTCCATAGGATGAGTAGAACACTAGATATAGCCTTTGGAAAACAGCTAAATGATGTTCAAAACTGAGGGATTCTCAGACTTGGCCAAATTTCAGTAAATTATGAAAATAGCTAAAACTTTGGAAATTCATAGGAAAATAACCGTAACTCGGATGAAAATATTTTGTGCATGGAAGTTGCTCGGAAAGACGAGACGAATCCGAATACGCAATTCGTTCGTCTGCCAAACATCCCTAGCATAGCGAACATGCAACCATCCCCCTCCGGTTCGTCTGTCCGAAAATGCCGAACACCGGTAATATTCTCCCGGGTGTTTCCCCCCTTCGCCAGTAGTACCTAGTACTGCATTAGGGCATACCTAGCAGTGCTTATTGTTCTGTCATGCATCTGTTTGCATTGTATTCACTGTTTCTTCCCCCTCTTCTCTCCGGTAGACTACGAGACTGACGCCACTGCTGCCCCGATCGACTATGGTGTTGACGACCCCTCCTTCTCAGCAGAGCTTCCAGGCAAGCAAACCCCCCTTGATCAACCAGATATCACCCACTCTCTTCTCTCTTATTCTTGCATTAGGTTTGCTACTGTTGTTGATTTGTTAGCTCCTATTCTGTTGCATAGCCTATCATTGTTGCTACTGTTGTTACCTTTACCTGCAATCCTAAATGCTTAGTATAGGATGGTAGTATTCCATCAGTGGCCCTACATCCTTGTCCGTCTGCTATGCTATATTATCGGGCCGTGGTCACTTCGGGAGGTGATCACGGGTATATACATACATACATACTATACAGGTTACATGATGTGACTAAAGTCGGGTCGGCTCGTAGAGTACCCGCAAGTGATTCCGATGTGGGGGGCTGAAAGGACAAGTGGTTCCATCCAGGTAGTGGTGGGCTTGGGTTCCCGACGGCCCCCACGTGATTCTTTGTGGCGGAGCGACAGGGCAGGTTGTGACCACCTAGGAGACAGGTGGGCCTGGTCCCTGGTCGGCGTCCGCGGATACTTCAAATAACACGCTTAATGAGATCTGGGTATTTGATTTGAGTCTGGCTACGAGCCTATACGCACTAACCAACTACGCGGGAACAGTTATGGGCTCTCGGCGTCGTGGTATCAGCCGAAGCTCTTCAAGACGTCAATGACTGAGTGGCGCGCGCCGGATTGGACCGGAATGCCTGCACTTGTATTAAGGGGGCTAGGTCTACTTCCGGCCGCGTTCGCAACGTGCAGGTGTGCAACGGGCGATGGGCCCAAGACCCCTGCACGCATAGGATTTAGACCGGCGTGCTGACCTCTCTAAAGAGTCTAGGTGGTGCTGCGACGTGTTGATCTTCCGAGGCCGGGCATGACCCTGGAAAGTGTGTCCGGCCAGAGTAATCAAGCGTGTTGGGCAATATGGTGCACCCCTGCAGGGAAGTTTATCTATTCAAATAGCCGTGTCCCTCGGTAAAAGGACGACCCGGAGTTGTACTTCGACCTTATGACAACTAGAACCAAATACTTAATAAAACACACCCCTTACAAGTTCCAGATACAACCCGGTGATCGCTCTCTCATAGGGAGACGAGGAGAGGATAGCAGGGTAGGATTATGCTATGCGATGTTACTTGATGCTGCACTTGTTACTCTCTTCTACATGCTTCAAGATGGAGGCTGCCAGAAGCGTAGTCTTCGATAGGCCTAGCTATCCCCCTCTTATTCTGGCATTCTGCAGTTCAGTCCACAGATACTACCCATTTCATTGATACCAATGCATATGTAGTGTAGATCCTTGCTTGCAAGTACTTTGGATGAGTACTCACGGTTGCTTTGCTCCCTCCTTTCCCCCTTTTCCTTTCTTCTCGGATGTCGCAACCAGATGTTGGAGCCCAGGAGCCAGACGCCACCGTCGACGACGACCCCTACTACACCGAGGATGCCTACTACTACGTGCAGGCCGCCGGCGATCAGGAGTAGTTTAGGAGGATCCCAGGCAGGAGGCCCGCACCTCTTTCGATCTGTATCCCCAGTTTGTGCTAGCCATCTTATGGCAACTTGTTTAACTTATGTCTGTACTAAGATATGGTTGCTTCCGCTGACTCTTTTATGATCGAGGTTATGTATTCGAGCCCTCGAGGCCCCTGGCTTGTAATATGAAGCTTGTATGACTTTTATTTGTGTTTAGAGTTGTGTTGTGATATCTTCCCATGAGTCCCTGATCTTGATCGTACACGTTTGCGTGTATGATTAGTGTACGATTGAATCGGGGGCGTCACAAGTTGGTATCAGAGCCGACTGCCTGTAGGAATCCCCCTTCCACACTCCTTGGCCGAAGTCGAGTCTAGTCACTACAAAACTTTTACTAACATGGCTGTGTGGCTTACGGGCCCACGTCGCCATTGGGTGGTATTAAGATCTTTTATTCCTCGTCTATACTCTGGGATTCTGATCACTCTTCTATTCGGGTTAAAATGAATTTACTGACTACAACATTAGGATCTCGTGATCACATCCACCCGAGGGGCCCTTATTACAGATGATCGCCTGCTCGCCTTCTACACCAGAAGATTCCGAAGATACTCTACGATGTCTTACGAGACTTTGTGTGCCGTCGCTTTGCAAATTCCCTACCACTTTGTATCCTTATGGATAAGTATATACACTTGCCATTCTTACATTCAATCTCACTGATCTTGTTATTATAAGATACCCCAAAATTCTCTCTATTGTTCCAAGAATACTTGTGCCTACTGCCATGCAGTTTCTTACCGCATGAATACCCCTACGGATAATTCCTCGCGCTTATCGAGTATCCGTTCATCCCCAATTGTTCATATGTTTCATATGATACTATGAAATACTATCCGATCTTCCGAAAATCCTCAGCAGCTTATGCTCTTGAAATACATGCTTGCTTGCATTATGGTTAATCCATAAGTATAGTCTTATTGGCATCCTTTGTCTTTATCATTTTGAGTCCCTGATTCAATATGTTGTAAATGCTCGCATCCTCAATCAGATCCTAGAATTCATCCTTCCTGCTCAGACGTCATATTAAACATGAGCTGGATCTCAACCAATCAAAATGCCATCGATTTTACCCCTAAGCCTACTCAAATTATCCATCCTTGATCAGAGCGTTTGCTTCTGATCCCTTGATTTGGAAATCATAATTCCTTTGCATTTGAGCTTTGGATTAGTCAGTTGTTTCTATATTCCAATTGCTTTGCATTCTTTCTTCCTCTGGTTGTGTTCGATGCTCACATCAGCCTGTTATGGACTATCAGATCCTTTTTGAATTATCATCCGACAGTGTCCTTTGCATACAAAAACCTTGAGAAGTTTTTTTCCCTGATACATAATGCCATAGGTAAATCCTATTCTCTGATTTGGCCAACCATGCTCTGCTTTCGAGCTTGAGTTATTTACTTCTGAACTTTGTAGTATATGTTCCTAAGATACCCCGATGGGTTGAACCTATGCCTTCCCTGATATGTGTGAACTCGTAAGTTATGCGAGTTATAGTCTACTGGCTTTTCGTCAGATAAAATTTCAACACTACAACTTCTTCGAAAGTGAGAAGTGAATGAAAAGTTGTGCATTGGAGAAGTGGGGGTCGACCTTGAACTTTGTGTTCATGCCCATGGACATGATGTAGATCTTATCATGGCAGCTTCTCTTAAAAATTAATTGTCCCCTTGGTATAAGTTCATCTTATATCTGGGGTTTGGTCCTTTGCAACCGTGGTTCCGACCATGATTGTTCTCCTTTGATTCTATTTCTCGGACAAGTTAAAGTACTTGCCTTCTGCGATCAATACGCCTGCCCGACCTCTACTCTCTCCACCGTCGAGTTTTACCCTCTAGTATCTCGAGAATATCACGGAACTACACAACTCCTTATGAGTCTTC
>CM022298.1:22371818-22396898 GCA_011799875.1 Thinopyrum elongatum
CTGGTGTAGCAGGCGTCATCTGTATAAGGGCCCCTCGGGTGGATGTGATCACGAGATCCTATGTTGTAGTCGTAAATTCATTTTAACCACGAATAGAGAGTGATCAGAATCCCAGAGTATAGACGAGGAATAAAAGTCTTAATACCACCCAATGGCACGTGGGCCCGTAAGCCACACAGCCATGTTAGTAAATAGTTTGTAGTGACTAACTCGACTTCGGCCAAGGAGTGTGGAAGGGGGATTCCTACAGGCAGTCGGCTCTGATACCAACTTGTGACGCCCCGATTCAATCGTACACTAATCATACACGCAAACGTGTACGATCAAGATCAGGGACTCATGGGAAGATATCACAACACAACTCTAAACACAAATAAAGTCATACAAGCTTCATATACAAGCCAGGGGCCTCGAGGGCTCGAATACATAACCTCGATCATAAAAGAGTCGCGGAAGCAACCATTCTTAGTACAGACTAAGTTAAACAAGTTGCCATAAGATGGCAGCACAAACTGGGGATACAGATCGAAAGAGGTGCGGGCCTCCTGCCTGGGATCCTCCTAAACTACTCCTGATCCCGGCGGCCTGCACGTAGTAGTAGGCATCCTCGGTGTAGTGGTCGTCGTCGACGGTGGCGTCTGGCTCCTGGGCTCCAACATCTGGTTGCGACATCCGAGAAGAAAGGAAAAGGGAAAAGGAGGGAGCAAAGCAACCGTGAGTACTCATCCAAAGTACTTGCAAGCAAGGATCTACACTACATATGCTTTGGTATCAATGAAATGGGTAGTATCTGTGGACTGAACTGCAGAATGCCAGAATAAGAGGGGGATAGCTAGGCCTATCGAAGACTACGCTTCTGGCAGCCTCAATCTTGAAGCATGTAGAAGAGAGTAACAAGTGCAGCATCAAGTAACATCGCATAGCATAATCCTACCCTGCTATCCTCTCCTCGTCTCCCTATGAGAGAGCGATCACCGGTTGTGATCTGAACTTGTAAGGGTGTGTTTTATTAAGTATTTGGTTCTAGTTGTCTAAGGTCGAAGTACAACTCCGGGTCGTCCTTTTACCGAGGGACACGGCTATTTGAATAGATAAACTTCCCTGCAGGGGTGCACCATATTGCCCAACACGCTTGATTACTCTGGCCGACACACTTTCCAGGGTCATGCCCGGCCTCGGAAGATCAACACGTCGCAGCACCACCTAGACTCTTTAGAGAGGTCAGCACGCCGGTCTAAATCCTATGCGTGCAGGGGTCTTGGGCCCATCGCCCGTTGCACACCTGCACGTTGCGAACGCGGCCGGAAGTAGACCTAGCCCCCTATACAAGTGCAGGCGTTCCGGTCCAATCCGGCGCGCGCCACTCAGTCATTGACGTCTTGAAGAGCTTCGGCTGATACCACGACGCCGAGAGCCCATAATGTTCCCGCGTAGTTGGTTAGTGCGTATAGGCTCGTAGCCAGACTCAAATCAAATACCCAATCTCATTAAGCGTGTTATTTGAAGTATCCGCGACGCCGACCAGGGACCAGGCCCACCTGTCTCCTAGGTGGTCACAACTGCCCCTGTCGCTCCGCCACAAAGAATCACGTGGGGGCCGTCGGGAACCCAAGCCCACCACATTAAATAAAATGGAGATCATGTAGAAAAAATCTGAAATATCTTCATGCTTCTTTGCTACAGCTACAATAACCAACTGAGTTGGTGAGCAAAACAATGCACATAATAGGCTGACTTATTCTCTTGCAAAATCTTTGCTTTCAAGCCATTGAACTCGCCGCGCATATTGTAGCCCCGTCATAACATTGTCCTCTGACTTGTTTTATGCTTAAACCAAGATCGGTGAATAATTTTTGAAGTCGGCCTGAAGACATATTGCCGATGTTTCTTGCACATGTGCTACTCCAACTAACCGTTCAATGATAAATCCACGCTTGCTAAGATATCTCAAAACACTGCCATTTGCTCTTTGTCAGACACATCAGCAGCTTCATCAATCAACAAACTAAACACATCACCTCCAACTTCTTCAATAATAGAATTCAAAGTATATGTGCAAACAATAAGGGCATCATTAGAGATTAGTGTAACTTGTAAGACAACAAAAATAGTAGGAAATATAATTTAACGATGATGTTACCTTGGCAAAATAGTTGGCAATTTCCTTCTGAATATCTCCACATACCCACTTGCAATTTTGTGGAGCATTCTCAAGAACTACCTTCCCGTATATCATCATTTTGATTGCCAAAGTTTTTACCAACTCTCGAAAGTTTCCCTTATTTTTTGACTCTTCTGTTTCGTCATGGCCTCGGAAAGCTAAGCCTTGATGCAACAAGTATCTACAGAATCAATTGAAGCATTAAGCCAATTCGATTTTGCTTTTTTGTAAATCAGTTTGCTTATCGAAGCTACCAGAATTGATTGATCTTGATTCATCAAAGCATCACAACGTTTTACTGCTACATTATGAAAGCTTTAATATTACCTTACCCTCATGGGTATCCAGCCTACTTTTCTGTTCCAACCGTTCCAACCATTAATTCCGAATGCATCACTCCCAGCTTGTCCCTCATTATTATCTCTGAAAAGATACAACACAAACAAAAGGCCTTATGCACCTTGTCACTATACTCAAGCCAACGACCATAATCTTTAAACCAGTCTGGATTAAATCTTCGTGGAGTATCTCCAATGTCCCTGTGTGGATAAACAAAAGTAAACGGCGGCCTGTAAGGTCCCCTTGTTAAATATCGTCGCCTAATCTCATCTTGCTTCTTGGTTTCTTGTGTACTCCGAAATTCTTCTTCCAATCAGCCGGATCGTAGGGCAATTCATCTAATTAATCTCTTTGTGGATAGAAGGCTTTGGGAGACTACTGGCAGCGACTTTTGATGCATTTTCCTTACATCTGACGGGTGACCTCGATGTCCCCGCATCATTATCTGGATCGGTGATCGACTTCTCTTCTTTGAAAAATATCTTTGCATAGCCTGCATCAATGAAAGTCCATGAAAATAAGAATTAGAAAATTAGGGAAAAAAGTTCCCGTACTAGGCTATTAGATTTAGATTGGGTGAACGTACAGAGGGAAGAGATGTGGAGGTGATATTACTCGCCTCGAATTAGACTGTAGTTGAGCGCTTCTACCTATTTGCCGTCGGGCGTCGGTGCGAGATGAGGACCGAAGCGATGGCCTAACGAAAACTGGGCGAGACGGCGGAGAGAGAGGCGAGGCGAGTTGGAAAGCGACGAGGCGTGCGGCTGCCGTCCTTGTATTCCTCGTACAGGTATTGATTGATCTTCTTTTTTTTAGATGTCGTACATATTGATAATTGATCTAGTACTAGTAACGAAATGCCTGGGCTTTTGGGCCTTTTATTTGTCTAATCATGTGGCGTTAGCAGCTTGATGGGTCAGGCTTAATTTTTTATTGGGGTCAGGCCTTATATGTCGTACATGACATGCACGTAGGTAGTGAATTTCATTGGGTTCATCTGAACCCATGGTTCAACGTTGGCTCCGCCACTGATCTGGGTGCTTCCATCTATTTTCTGTATTATTTTGTGGGAATCCAAATAAAATTTTACGGGAAACACGCAATTGCTTAAGAGAATAGTGTAGGAAACAAATATTAAGCGATACAGATCAGACAAGCATCACATACGTAAACGGATAGTCGCTGGAACACAAAAAAAAATAAAAAATCTCCATGGGCCAATCCCAAAAAAATAAACCCACAGACTAGTATTTTCCGAATGTGGTCGATGTTAGAAGTACCACATCTTTTCGGTGACTGATATGCCGGACTACCGTGGTTGCTAGTCTCTTGTTGCCGAGGTACACATGTACGTATAAAACAATTGACCACACTAGAAATTAGAAGATGCTTGATGTGGAGTTAGGCTGAAGGCTACACTCAAAGAGCCCTTGCTCCCGGGCGGCTGCCCGGCTAGTCTAGAAAATTACTCCTAAGCACTAGTGATAATCTATGGTTAGAAGGATTATTTCATTGGGCAGGTGGCAGCCCACTGTCACTGTTAAACTTGCCCGGGCTACATTCACGGGCTGGCTCCGCCACGGCTTTGTATTAAATCAACATGATACAAGTATGGCGATGAAACTCGTAGATGCTCATCCCCATCTCAAACTACCCCGCCGAGGCTGGTCTAAAGTCCTCTCAGAACCGCGGTCTATGTATTTTATGGTATATTTTGGTTGTATGTGATGCCCTTGTGCACTAGGCACGGTTACGCACATGTGTTCAGCCTTTACACCTAACCCTCTTTCAATTTAACAAAAATCAGAGAATAACTCCATGATATAAACATAAATTGCAATCCGGTCGACAAAACTTGAGAGCGCAGATGACATGCTTTGTATGTTAAGTACGGAAGAATGTGCCTCAAAATTGGGCGCCCCTATGTCTCGCATTCAGTGAGACAGGATGGAACCCCTCGCTGAAGGGAACTGCCAGTTGGCCAGTCCAGGCGCGTGGGAAACACCACCTTGTTTTCTGTTTTGTTTTTTTTTCACTTTACGTTTTTTTGTTTTTCTTTTTTTTTTTTTTTTACTTTTGTTTATACTTCCAAATATTATAAATAAATATATTAAGAAAATAACTCTTCAAAAAAACATTTGAAAAAATATTGACCAAGCATTTGAAAAATTCAAATGTGCATACAGAAAATGTTTATCATGTATACGTAAAATGTATGCAAAAAAAAATGTGTACACAATAATTTAATCTTGTATTTAAAAAAAGTTAATAAAGCATTTGAAGAATGTTGAACAAGTGTTTGAAAAATGTTAGCAAGCATTTGGAAAATGTTAATGTTTTATACACTTGCCATTCTTACATTCAATCTCACTGATCTTGTTATTATAAGATACCCCAAAATTCTCTCTATTGTTCCAAGAATACTTTGTGCCTACTGCCATGCAGTTCTTTACCGCATGAATACCCCTACGGATAATTCCTCGCGCTTATCGAGTATCCGTTCATCCCCAATTGTTCATATGTTTCATATGATACTATGAAATACTATCCGATCTTCCGAAAATCCTCAGCAGCTTATTGCTCTTGAAATACATGCTTGCTTGCATTATGGTTAATCCCATAAGTATAGATCTTATTGGCATCCTTTGTCTTTATCATTTTGAGTCCCTTGATTCAATATGTTGTAAATGCTCGCAATCCTCAATCAGATCCTAGAATTCATCCTTCCTGCTCAGACGTCATATTAAACATGAGCTGGATCTCAACCAATCAAAATGCCATCGATTTTACCCCTAAGCCTACTCAAATTATCCATCCTTGATCAGAGCGTTTGCTTCTGATCCCTTGATTTGGAAATCATAATTCCTTTGCATTTGAGCTTTGGATTAGTCAGTTGTTTCTATATTCCAATTGCTTTGCATTCTTTCTTCCTCTGGTTGTGTGTCGATGCTCACATCAGCTCTGTTATGGACTATCAGATCCTTTGTTGAATTATCATCCGACAGTGTCCTTTGCATACAAAAACCTTGAGAAGTTTTTTTCCCTGATACATAATGCCATAGGTAAATCCTATTCTCTGATTTGGCCAACCATGCTCTGCTTTCGAGCTTGAGTTATTTACTTCTGAACTTTGTAGTATATGTTCCTAAGATACCCCGATGGGTTGAACCTATGCCTTCCCTGATATGTGTGAACTCGTAAGTTATGCGAGTTATAGTCTACTGGCTTTTCGTCAGATAAAATTTCAACACTACAACTTCTTCGAAAGTGAGAAGTGAATGAAAAGTTGTGCATTGGAGAAGTGGGGGTCGACCTTGAACTTTGTGTTCATGCCCATGGACATGATGTAGATCTTATCATGGCAG
Source organism: Thinopyrum elongatum (assembly GCA_011799875.1). Classification (NCBI taxonomy): domain Eukaryota; kingdom Viridiplantae; phylum Streptophyta; class Magnoliopsida; order Poales; family Poaceae; genus Thinopyrum; species Thinopyrum elongatum. The sequence goes on from CM022298.1 coordinate 22,377,684, forward strand.
CTTCTCTTAAAAATTAATTGTCCCCTTGGTATAAGTTCATCTTATATCTGGGGTTTGGTCCTTTGCAACCGTGGTTCCGACCATGATTGTTCTCCTTTGATTCTATTTCTCGGACAAGTTAAAGTACTTGCCTTCTGCAGATCAATACGCCTGCCCGACCTCTACTCTGCTCCACCGTCGAGTTTTACCCTCTAGTATCTCGAGAATATCACGGAACTACACAACTCCTTATGAGTCTTCATCTAGTATTGCTTCTCGCTGTTTTCAGATTTTCCCCGGGTTCGGAGTTATTAGTCACTCGAGAACACTGATAAGTGGATTGATTCCGCACTCCGATTCAATAACTTTAAGTAATTCTCATTGCTTACGAGTTTAATAATCCTTCAAGTCATTCCTAGCCTGATCGACTATATCATTATTGTGTTAAATTTTAACTGTGCTACCTGGTCCTTCTTCCCGGAGCATAATATTCGATGATGAGCTAAGTTTACGTTGACTTTCCTCGTCATATCATTTTGCCTTGAACAACAAGCTTGAATCCGAGTTTGTGACGTACCTGTGGTTCCAATAACCTTTCGCTTCATCATTCCTTTGACTTGATGTCATCACCGATCGATTATACCTTCATGAAATCTCTCGACATTTGTGTCGTGATCATCATCAACATTCAAAGATTTTCCAGGATATCAATCGAATTCATGATGAGAAATACCATCATTCCCCCTCGATGATTCGTGTTATCATCGACAAAATTCTTGCCTTCCCCCCAACACAAACTTGTTCACGTTTTGTGTTGTATCTTGATTTCCTTGCTATCCATGCTTGTATTATGTTCCACCTTGAAGTATTACTGTCTACTATACCAAGGATGTTGTGACAATTGTTCCACCTCTTAAGAATTCTTGGTATAGTGATACTTCTCACCATCACCATTCTTTCTTGGTCCCCATGTTGATTCTAGCCGGGATACCAACAAGTGAACGGTGCTGCTTGGATTCTGCACTTCTAGCAATTCTATTGCTTTGAAGTTAATGGTCGGCCGTTCATTCTTAGACTATTGGTTATTGAATCACCTTTCTAACATTGATCATGCTACCTAAGCCCATATTTCGGGTGCACCTTTCAACCAATGTTTAATTGTGTATGTTTTCCTCGAGCATACATCATTATATGATTTGATCTGGCAAACGCTATCTCCTTGTTCACATAATTCTGGAAATCCATCTTTTTAGAAATCTTGATGAATTGTTGCTGAGCCCGTCGGCCACATCCTCATATTTTCCTTGTTGAAATTCTATGACTTATTTTATAAGTTGTTTTTGATGGATCCTTTGTGTATCCAAATTCTGATATTTACCTGATGACATGTCAAGGCTATCTCGAAGCATGTTTGTGGTACTCCAATCTTCAATAAGAACATTTGAAGCACAATGCTAAATTTTCTTTATCAATTATGCTAACACCGTTGTATGGATAATGTCATGAAATTCCTCTCCCATTACCTAAATGATTTTCTACTTTCTATCCTGTCATGGATATCATGCTCTGCTTGTCCTTGGGAAGGATATACCCCTGAAATAAGTGTTTAAACACATTTTCCTTTCCATTGTACTGTTTAATCTGATGATCACATTTTCCTTTCCATTGTTCTGTTTAATCAGATGATCACATTTTCCTTTCCATTGATTTGTTTAACCTTTCTTGTGATCTATATGATCTAAGCAGTAATATTCTTCTGCTTATGTAAACACCTTGGTGTGCAACCGTGTTAGTAAGACCCTGTTGCATTTGTTGATGGCATTCTGGTAACCACCGATGGACGAGAACTTTGCCTATTGGTCCGCCTCGTTCAACGAGCAGGACAATGCTTCTCTTCGTCCCTCGCCCTTGGTACCGATGTTGTTGCCGACATAACTGACAGTCTCTTCTCTGACATGCCTTGATATCATGTTCGTGCAAGATGACAACGCCCTCCCTACTTTTAACCCACATGGTGGGCCCATAACCCACAGTTCCACAGGATCGAAACCTGACTCTCCTGTACATTCCTGTTTCAAAGTTATCCCTTGTGGTTGGTTTCGTATGTAATTCGCGAGCCACCTTCCTAGTGATCTATTCTAGTATCAGACACAATACTTATTCCCATTGCTCTGAAACCTTTCACACTCTGTTTCAGGCAATGAACGATTGCCTATCCGCTCGAAACTTCTTATTGCACCGTCTTACTTGCTCTCGGTGTTTTCTTAAGTTTCAATTCGAGAGTTACTTCCCGCCACCTTCCCTGGTTTTATCTACCAGATAGGCAACCTTGTAGAGGACCGTTCTTCTGATGTTACCCCTTGTCCTTTCGTAAGTACAATGAAGACCCTGAAGAAAGGATGACGACTTCATCATGATGGCCTGGAGCAGAGAAATGAAGACATCAACGTAGTGGATCGACCTCTTCGAGAAGAGCAACCAAGATCGAGAAGAATCGTTAGAATTTCATAACCTAGTCTTCCCCCCTTACTCCACCCCTTAAATCTCGGGACGAGATTTCTTGTAGTGGAGGAGAATTGTGACGCCCGGATAATTAAGCTACAGTGATTCCCCGCTAATGAGGTCACGTCACCATGGTTACTGTTGGCAAACTCGCGTTGTGTAACACCCCCGGTGTTTAGCCATAGTAATCCCATTTTGATAATGCCAAGTCAGCATGATTATCAGTGCATGATCATCATTAACATCATATTGCATTTCAACTCCTAACCTCAAATTCAAATTTAAATGAAAGTGGAAAATAAAAGTTGTCCAACATAGAAACTAAATTGTTCATTAAATAGCAAATAAATCAGAGACAATTCTAAAATTGAAACCAACATCATTGGAGTTGGGTAAGTGACTCAAACATCTTCAAACAGCGACTAAAAACAATATTTAATAACCATTTATTAAATCTAATTTAAGTATGAAATGACGTTTTGCCCAAACTAATTTTAGGTGTTAGGAAATAAAGCACTGGTATTTATGGACTAGGTCTCCCTTTTTACAAAATTCGGTTTGGGGCCTAACTATTTACTAAACAGAGGTATATGAATTTATAAAAAGAAAAAGGAAAAGCCCCCCCCCCCCCCCCCCCCCCCCACGGACCAACTGGGCCCCCCCCCTGCCCACTGGCCAGCCGGGCAGGCACCCAAACCAGGCGGCCCTTCCCCCTGGCCGGCCCACCCCAACTCTCCCTCTTAACCCCTCCCCACCGTAACCCTAGCCAAACCCCCTGCCGACCCTCTCCCCCCTCCCTATCCCCTCTCTGTTCCTCTCGCCGTTCGGCTCGCGACGCGCCACCATCGATCCGCGCCCACTGCCTCCCCGAAGCCAGCGATGCGCCCAGAGCTGCGCCTCGACGTCCTCGACATCTCGCCACGCACGCGAACAACGCCTCCCCAAGCCATACGCCATCGTCCATTTCCCCTCGCCTCTGCCCGCGGATCACCGCCGTCGCCTCCACCGATCCCTGTCGCCTACTGCGCCTCGCCGCCCTCTCCATCGACGGTCGGCGTACGAGCCTGCCGCCCCGTTACAGCCCTTCAATTGGGTGAGGGCCCCGTCTCCTTCCCCTCCGCCCCCCCCCCATTGCCACCGTCCGCCGGTCGCGGGTGAGCCACGAACGCAGAAGCAGACGACCGAAGGCCTGCAGCAAACCGAGCGCCGTTGGATGTTTTACGACCGATACGATATGAGTGCCGGCAGCCCGAATCAGACAGCCGACCCGGCCGGCGCTCCTCGCAGCGACTCGACCATCCCGAGGTTCGCCCGCGACAGCGCCGCCCTGCCGCCGCTGTCGGCACGGCGACCGCCATCACGAGGCCGAGGCCAGGCACGCCGCGTACCCCCTGGCACTCTGCCGCTCGGCCGGGGCATGCCCGCGCCCGCGTGACCGCGCCGCGCCCGCGTACCCGCGCCCGCTCATGCGAGGGGGCCACATGTGACAATGGGCCCAATGCCCCTGTGTCAATGACAGACGGGGCCACACGGCCAGAACGAATTATTAAAAAAATATAAAAAAAAATAAAAATAATTAACTATTAATTAATAATGTTAATTAATCCTGATTAGGTTAATTTATTAATAGTTCGGTGTTAATTAAACAGTAAATTAATTAGGTAATCACTAATTAACCTAACAGCCTATGACAGGTGGGCCCCATGGGTCCTGACGTCATGCTGACGTCAGCATGACACTGTTCGGATAATGTTAATTTAAATATTAATTAATTCCAGAAGAAATTAATAAAACTTTAGAAATCATATAAAAAATATCCGTAGCTCAGATGAAATACTTTGTACATGAAAGTTGCTCGAACGACGGAACGAATCTGATACACGCGGTCCCGTTCGCCCGCCACTCGTCCCTAACTATCCGAACTTGCAACCGTTCCCCTCTTATACCTCTGTCCGACAATTCCAAAGACCGGGAAATATCGTCAATATTCTCCCGCTCCGTCTGTTACGTGTGATTGCTGCGGTAGGTACCCCTAGCACCGGGTATCGTATTTGTCATGCTCATGTTTGCTATATATTTATACTGTTTCCTCCCCTCTCTTCTCTCTCGATAGCCACCGACCCTGACGTCGTCCCCGAGACCGACGCAGCTCCGGATCCCGAAGACACCATAGACGACCTTGCCCTTGCCGCCGAGCAACCAGGCAAAGCCCCTCCCTTGAGCATACCGATACGCCCATTCTAAATTCCTCATGCTTGCATTAGAATACTGCTGCTGCCAGCTGCTCTTACCTATTCTGATGCATAGCCTGTTCATGTAACCTACTGTTAATAATTACCTACATATCCTAAACTGTTTAGTCTAGCTGGGTAGAGACCTATCAGTGACCCCACTTATCCCGACTTGCCGCGCTGGATCGTCAGAAGACCCGATCAATTGGATTGAAGACCAGACCCGACACCGCCATCACCCCCCTAGTTGTAACGCACGCAGCGTTACTATCGAGTGTCGAGGGTGAAACCTCATGTAGCACTTCTATGTTAATTGAGAGTAGTTATTCGGTCATGGTCATCGAGGGTGATTCCTCCTTCACCGCTTCCGACGACGACCTGTCGTACAACACCTCAAGTGTGGACCCAGTTGAGGTGTTCCTCCTATTCACCTTGACGGATACTCGAGGGGAATTCAATGGGGTGGATACCTCGGATTCCCTGATGTTATGGACACACGGATACTTGGGACCTTACATTTGTTACTTGGAAAGGCGGGTCGACCCTGAGGGGTACCCGCGTTTGGATTTGAAGGCGGGTTGCCAGTGTGTGCCCGAGTGGTGATACGAGGCGCGGCGGGCATTCTTAACCCTTCCGCAATCCTCGAGACGGGCGACGGGGTCACATCTTTCGTGAGTCTCGCTCGTTTACCGCAAGCCCTAGTCTAGCATTTGGATATTTGATCGAGCAGGCCTCTGGTCTGATGCACTAACCATCACGTGGGCATAGTATGGGTTTCTGCTCGTATGCATCATCCGGAAACTCTGTCAGACGTCAGTTCAGCACTGCGGCCGGGCTGGGCCGGCACCATCTGAGGGGTGGAGCTGGTTCGCCCGCCACGCAACGACCGGAGGGCGAGGGCGGATGGCCAAGACCCCCTGGCGCTTAGATGTAGACCGGCGGGGACCCTCTGCGGATTGTTGTAGGTAGGGTTAGGGTGCCGATGTGTCGTGCCGAGGAGGGCAGGGACCCTAAAAGTGTGTCCGGCAGAGTTAAGCGAGCGGTGTTGGTTGAATTGGTGCACCCCTGCAAGGAAGAAGACACTCTATCGATAGCCGGTCCTACGGTAAAGGACACTCGGAGTTGTATCCTGATTGACAATTTAGAACTGGTACCTGTGATGAGACCTGTATAATGGCTCGGGATTGCTTCTCGCAGGGAGTCGAGAAGGGATCTCAGGACGAGTTGATGAATGTATGGCTCTGGGATTGCTTTCTCGCAGGAGTCGAGAAAGGATCTCTGGGTGAGGTTGATGTCTACTATACATTATATGTTATTGTTTCCACTCTCTTCTACTGACTGCAAGATCGCTGAAGATGCTAGTCTTCGATAGGACTAGGCCTTCTCTCTATTCTGGCATTTCTGCAGCCCAGTCCACATATACAGCCTCCCCTTGATAATGTTGCATATGTGGGGTAGATCCTTGCTTGCTGAGTACTTCAGAGTACTCACGGTTGCTTTGTTTTCCTTTTTCTCCCCATATCCGTTTGACGTGACCAAGGACGGAGCCCCCTGAGACAGATGCCCGACGATCGTTACTACTACTACCCAGAGGATGGATACTACTACGATTGACTGACGACCAGGAGTAGATCGGAGGTCCCAGGCAGGAGGCCTTCGCCTTTCGATCGTGAGTGTTTATTTTTGCCCCGCCTTCCTAAAGGCCTTTGTGTTTCTATTTACATATCTGTACTCAGATATCTGATGCTCGATGCCGCATTGTTCGCAAGCTTATGTATTGCGAGCCTCGAGGGCCCTGGCTTGTTACTATAAAGCTTGTTGACTTTATTTATGTTTTAGAGTTGTGTTGTGATATCTTCCCGTGAGTCCTTAGGCTTGATGGAGTGCATTTGCGTGTATGATTAGTGCACGATCGGGTCGGAGGGCGTCACAAGTTGGTATCAGAGCCGACTGCCTTGTAGGAACCCCCTTTCCAACTCCTTGGCCGAAGTTGAGTGTAGAAACCGAAAACTGTTTTATACTAACGCTTGTGGCTTACGGGCCCACGTCGCCCACTTGGGTGGTATTAGTATCTTTTATTCCTCATCTTTACTCTGGGACTTGACCTCTCTTCCTTTCGGTTAACTAAAGTTTACTAACGCTGACCCTTAGATCTCATAATTCTCGTCCACCCGGAGAGAGCTGGATATATGTGCGATTTCCCTGACATTGATTGATTAGTCTGATAATCATTTTCCTTTCCATTGTTTTGTGTAACCTTTCTCTCCGAGATCGGTTTACTTCTCCTTGTCTTTTGACAATCATAAGTTTCCTCTGTTTCAGATGGATCGTTTGTTTCCACCACACCTGCGACGCAGCTACCAGCTGTTCGAGCAGGGATCATCCAGAGTACATCTTTATCCCACTGGCAAGTCAATCCGTTTAATACCCCAGTATATCTCCTCCAGATACCCGCAAAGACTTTGTGATCTATTGTGACGCATCCCGTGAAGGATTAGGCTGTGTCCTACTGCAAGAGCGTAAAAGTGAGTTGCTTATGGCTCTCGTCAGTTGCGCCCACATAAGAGAATTATCCGGTAATGATCTAGAACTGCTGCTGTGATTATGCATTTGAGTTATGGCGATATTACCTTCTCGGTAATCGTTGCGAGATCTACACGGAGCATAAAGTCTGAAGTACTTGTTCACTAAACCTTCTCTAAACCTCCGTCAGCAAGATGGATGGAGGCCATGCGGACTATGATTTGGGTATATCCTATACCCCTGGCAAGCTAACGTGATGGCTGATGCCTAAGCCGCAAGTCCTTGCGACAACCTCATGGTTAGGCAGCCTCACCTGTCTTTTCGAAACTGTGCAGCTGAATCTGCTTATTGTTCCACAGGGAGTCTCTTAATAACCTTGTTGATACAACCAGATCTTGAGAAGGCTATTAAAAATGCGCAAGCTAAAGAGCTTGAAATTGATTGATGATTGATTGATGAAGAAAGACCTTCACTTGTAAAGTACATGGATTCTCGCTGTCTGAAGATGGAACCTTGTATTTCAGAGGGAGACCGCATTGTCGTACCCTCGCTTCGAGCTATGACTGACAAGTCATGAAGGAGGCACATGAACACCCGCTGTCTATTCATCCGGTGGTAGCACCAAGGATGTATCGTGTCTCCCGTCAAAGGTACTGGTGGTCTATGAATGAAGCAAGACATTGCTCGATATGTTGCTGAATGGTGATGTGTGTCATCGCGTTAAGAGAACATCAGAAACCAGCTTGAATTCTGCAACCACTTCCTATTCCTTTATGGAAATGGGATAAGTTCAGATGGATTTCGTTACAGGACTTCCCAGGTCACAGAAGGTCACGATGCATTCTTGTCGTTGGTCGACCAATCTCCAAAGTTGCGACTTTCTGCCTGTCAAGGAGACGATCACTGCTAGTCAGTTAGCAGAGTTATAATCATCCAAATTGTTTTCACTCCACGGTATATCCGAAGAGTCATTCAGACCGTCGGCAGCAATATTCACTGGTCCATTTCTGGGAAGTTTCCAAAAGGCTATGGGAACTCATATTACCTGGAGTTCAGCTTATCATCCTCAATCCCAAGGCCAAGTTGACGAGTCAATCAAGTGCTTTGAAGACATGCTACGAGCTTGTGTTGTTTTTTTCGGCAAGAAGTGGGAAGAACTACTTCCATATGCCGAGTTCTCTTATAACAACAAGCTATCAAGCTAGTCTGAAAATGGCCCCCTTTGAGTTCTCTATGGACGTAAGTGTCAAACCCCTCTGAATTGGTCAGAAACTGGGGGACGACCTCTTGTTGGACCGGATATATTCAAAACACGCGAGAAAATAGAACAGTCCATATCGTACCGTGAAAATCTCAAGGCGGCTCAGGACCGCCGAAGAAGCAACTATGATCGCAAACGATGGGGTTGACTTATCAACCTGTGATCAAGGCTTATCTTCGTGTCACACCTATGAAAGGCACTCACGTTTTGGAATCAAGGGCAATGTTAGCTCGCGCTACATTGGTCCTTTCCGCATTCTTGCTAGGTGGACAGTGGCGTATAAATGGAATTGCCTCCAATTCTCTCATATCCACGACGTCTTCCATGTGTCGCAACTTCGAAAATGCTTCAAGGAATTCTCCGCACCGAGCTGATGGGATCACGAGATGCTCGAATTGCATGATGATCTTTCATATAAGGAACACTCCGATCCGCATTCTCGATGAGATGAAGTGAAGTCGAACCCGTCAGAAGGTTACCAAGTTCCTCAAAGTGCAGTGGTCAAATCATACTGAAATGAAGCCCCTTGGGAACGCGAGGATAGAGGATAATCTTCGTGCGGAATACCCCGAACTTTTTCCTCTACTTCTTATTCTCGGGACGAGAATTCTTGTTAGTAGAGGAGATTTTAACACCCCGGGTGTAGCCACAGTAATCCCATTTTGATAATGCCAAGTCAGCATGATTATTCAGTGCATGATCATCATTAACATCATATTGCATTCAACTCCTAACCTCAAATTCAAATTTAAATGAAAGTGGAAAATAAAAGTTGTCCAACATAAAAACAAATTGTCATTAAATAGCAAATAAATCGAGAGACAATTCTAAAATTGAAACCAACTCATTGGAGTTGGGTAAGTGACTCAAACCTCTTCAAACAGCGACTAAAAACAATATTAATAAACCATTATTAAATCTAATTTAAGTATGAAAATGACTGTTGCCCAAACTAATTTTAGGTGTTAGGAATAAAGCACTGGTATTATGACTAGGTCTCCCTTTTTACAAAATTCGGTTTGGGGCCTAACTATTTACTAAACAGAGGTATATGATTATAAAAAGAAAAAGGAAAAGCCCCCCACCCCCCCCCCCCCGGAAAACTGGGCCGTGCCCAGCTGGCCACAGGCCACCAACCAGGCCGCCCATTCCCCCCTGGCCGGCCCACCCCCACTCTCCCTTAACCCCCTCCCCACCGTAACCCTAGCCCAACCCCCTCCCGATTCCCCCTCCACCTCTCCCCTCTCTGTTCCTTCTCCCCGTGCGAGCTCGCCGACGCGCCGCCATCATCCGAGCCCACTGCCATCCCCGAGCCCCCGCGAAGGCGCCCAGGAGAAGCTGCGCCTCGACGTCCTCGCCTATCGCCAACGCACGCGAACAGAGGCCTCCCCAAGCCATCGCCATCGTCATTTCCCTCGACTCTGCCCGCGGATCACGCCGTCGCCTCCCGATCCCGTCGCCGTACTGCCTCGCCCCGCCTCTCATCGACGGGTCGCCGTCGAGCCTCGCCGCCGTACGCCTTCAACGTGGGTGAGGGGCCCCGTCCTCCTTCCCCGTCGCCCCCCCCCCCCATTTGCCCACGTCGCGCGTCCGTGGACGCGAGTCAACGAGAAGCGCCAGCGCCCGGCCTGCGGCCCCGCGCGCGGCTCGGTGAGTTCGCCGCTCGCTACGACGCGCCCCCGGCCACGCCAGCCAGCAGACGCGCGGCCGTGCTGCTCTCGTACACGCCGTCGCCCATCCGCGGTTCGCCCGCAGACAGCCGCCGCTCTGCCGCATGCTGCACCGGCCGACCGCCTACCGAGGCCGAGCCAGGCCGCCGGGTCCGCCCCTGGCCTCTGCTCGCTCGGCCGGGCATATGCCCGCGCCCGCGTGACCGAGCCGCGCCCGCGTACCCGCGCCCGCTCTGGCCGAGGGGCCATGAACCAATGGGCCCAATGCCCTTGTGTCAATGACAGACGGGGCCCACGGCCCAGGAACGAATTAAAAAAAAAAATAAAAAAAAATAATAAAAATTAAAATATAATTAATTAATATTAGTTAATTAATCCTGATTAGGTATATTTAATTTAAGTAGTTGTGTTAATTAACAGTAAATTAATTAGTTATCACTAATTAACTAACAGCCTATGACAGGTGGGACCCACTGGTCCTGAGTCATGCGACGTCAGCTGAGCAGCATGACATGTTTCGGATAATTGTAATTTAAATAATTAATTAATTTCCAGAAATAATAAAAACTTTAGAAAAATATATAAAATAATCCGTAGCTCAGATTGAAAATACTGTGTACATGAAAGTTGCTCAGAACGACGAGACGAATCTGATACGCGGTCCGTTCGCCCGCCACGCGTCCCCTAACTATCCGAACTTGCAACCGTTCTCCCTCTTATCCTCTGTCCGACAATTCCAAAGACCGGACGGGAAATACGTCAGATATTCTCCCGCTCCGTCTGTTACGTGTGTGATGCTGCGTTATAGACTACCCCTAGCACCGTGTATCGTATTTGTCATGCTCATGTTTGCATATATTTATTACTGGTTCCTCCCCATCTTCTCTCGCGATAGCCCCGACCTGACGTCGTCCCCGAGGGACCGACGCAGCTCCGGATCCCGAAGACACCATAGACGACCTTGCCTTGCCGCCGAGCAACCAGGCAAGCCCCTCCCTTGAGCATACCGATATCGCCCATTCTAAATTCTCATGCATGTTGCATTAGAATTACTGCTGCTGCTGCTTTACCTATTCTGAGCATAGCCTTTTCATTATGTAACATACGTTAATAATTACCTACATATCCTAAACTGTTTAGTCTAGGTGGGTAGAGACATATCGTGACCCCACTTATCCCGACTGCCGCGCGGGATCGTCAGAAGACCCGATCAAGGGATTGAAGACCAGGGACCCCGACACCGCACATCACCCCCCTTGTTGTAACGACACTGCAGCGGTTACTATGAGTGTCGAGGGTGATGAAACCTCATGACGCACATTCATGATGTAAACTCTGTAGAGTAGTTATTGCGGTCATGGTAATCGAGGGTGATTCCTCCTTCACAGCTTCCGATAACGACGCTTGTCGTACAACACTCAAGTGTGGACCCAGTGAGGGTGTGATCCTACTGTTCACCTTGACGGATACATCGAGTGGGAATTCAATGGGGTGATACCTCGGATCCCTGATGTTATGGAAACACGGATACTTGGGACCTTACTTGTTACTTGGAAAGGGGGTGACCCTGAGGGTACCTCCGCGTGTGTGGGTGAAGGAGGGTTGCCAGTGTGGTGCGCCGAGTGGGAAACGAGGCGGCGGCAGGGACATTCTAAACCTTGCCGCAAGTCCTCGAGACGGAGGCGAGGAGGTCACATCTTTCTGTGAGTCTCTGCTCGTTAACGCAAGCCCCTTAGTCCTAGCGATTTGGATATTTGATCGAGCAGGCCTCTGGTTGATAGCACTAACCTCAGGTGGGCGATAGTAGGGGCGTGATCGCGGCATCGTAGCATAGCAGGCGAAAACGATCTTAAGGACGTCCAGTTCAGACATGCGGACGGGCTGGGGCACGGCAACATCCTGGGGGTGGAGCTGGTTCGCCCGGCAACGCAACGACACGTGGAGGGCAGCAGGGTGCCGATGCCAAGCCCCCTGCGACTTGGATGACTAGACCGGCGGGGACTCTCTGCGGAAGTGTAGGTAGGGGGTGGTGCGACCGTGTCGTTTGGGCGAGGCCGGGCAATGACCTAGAAGTTGTGTCGGCGAGTATCGAGCTAGTTGGTAAGTTGGTGCACCCCTGCACAGGAAGAAACAATTTATCATAGCGGTCCTACGGATTAAAGGACCCCGAGTAGTTGTATCCTGATTGATGACAATTTAGAACTTGATACCTGTGATAGAGGACTGTATATAGGCTCTGCGGATTGTTCGCGCAGGGAGTCGAGGAAGGGATCTAGGCGAGGTTGTGAATGTATCTCGGCTTGCGCGATTGCTTCTCGCAGGGAGTCAGAAAGGAATACTCTGGTGAGGTTGGGAGTTGAATATTACTGTCTACATTATATGGATTGTTCTACTTCTCCTACTTTTTGATGCCAAGACGCTGAAGTGACTAGTCTTCGATAGGACTAGGTCTCGATCTATTCTGGCATTTCTGACCCAGTCTCCAATATACAAGCCTCCCTTGATAATGTTGCCATATGTAGTGTAATCCTTGCTCCTGGATGGACTTTCAGAGTACTCACGGGTGCTTTGTTGTTCCTTTTTCTCCCCAATACAGTTGACGTGACCAGGAGGAACGGAGCCCCATGAGACATGATGCCCGCGCGATCGTACTACTAATACCCAGACGGATGGATACTTATACTACGAGTTTGACTGACGACCAGGAGTAGGATCGGAGGACTCCCAGGTAGGAGGCCTTCGCTTTCGATCGTGAGTGTTTTATTTTGCCCCGCCTTCCAAAGGCCTTCTGTTCTTATTTAATATCTGTACTCAGATATCTGATGCTTCGCCGAAGCTTTTCGCAAGTTTGTATTCGAGCCCTCGGAGGCCCCTGGCTTGTGATATAAAGCTTGTATGACTTTATTTATGTTTTAGAGTGTGTTGTGAATTTCCCGTGGAGTCCCTTAGGCTTGATCGTGTGCATTTGCGGTAGGATTTAGTGCACGATCGGGGCCGGGGGGGTCACACGTTGTTCGAAACCCAATTCATAACTTAAAAGTTTTTTAAAATTGTTAAATTTTGTTTTGATTATTTTTTTAAATAATATTTCTTGGAAACAGTAAAAATAAAATGTTTGAATGATTTTTCTAAAAATTCCCCTGATCATTGTCATGTTGAATCAAAATCCTTTGGTCTCATTCCAATTAACCCCGAAAAATCGACCCCGGTCAACCCCCCGTTGGTCCAACCTAGATAAACTTTTATATCATGTCCTTTTCAAACATTGAATTTACAAGTCCATACTGTTTCTTCTCCATAACTTTGTGGGTTAACTCAAGAATATGGATAGTAATTATTTGCCAAAGTTTTGATTTGTACAATGAAAAATCCATTGTGCTATTGGAAATATATAAATAGAAATTTGGACAAAATGTTGATTGAACCTAATTTTTTAAATTTTTCAAGGGAGTTTGAATATTTGCTAGTAAAGGCTAAAAGGGACAAAATTTTTACTGTGGATCTGGGTATCTAGTGTAACAGTGCCAAAATCGGCCCAGCCCATGCCGTGCTTGTGCTTCTTCTCCCTTTTGTTCATATGGTTAGACGTGTTTTTGCCAGCTTTTTTTGTTGTCTCAAAAAACTTCCCTTTTAAAAAAGGAGACCATGGCGTGCATCCGGCCCGCCTTTATGAGCGTTTGTATTTTGACGTTCTTTGTCTGCGTTTCCCATCACAGTCCTGCGTTTTTCTACCTTTTTTTTTATTTTCCCTTGATTGGTTAAGGCCGTTAGCCTAAGGTTTACCTACCTCGATTAAAACCTGTTGATATTTTTTCTCCATTTCCTCCCCTATACCCCTTCGAGTTTTTCAGTTCGCGCTCTCGCCTTAGTTATATCTTTTTCCCAAAACCTGTTTGTTTTTGTCTTTCTCAGATAGTGTTTACCCTTATGGCCACCTTATTTAGAATTTCGCTCCCTAATGTTTTTTTCGCTTTTTTTTTTTCCTTTCCCCCCCCCTTCTTTTTTTTTCCACTCTTTCCTTTTTTTTTTTTTTTTTTCTTTTTTTTTTTGTTGGCATTCATCCCACTGCTATTCGGTTTGAGTTTTTGGCCTCTTTCCGCCTGGATTGGTATGCTTTTGTGCGTTTTTTCTGCGTCTGTTCTTAGCTCTAGATCTACTTTTCTCCCCTTTACGAGGTTATATGCTGTCACTATAGATTTCACCCTTGGAGATCGCACCATCACTTTTTTTTTCCAAGTGCATTTCCCTCTTCTTGTGTGGGTTGGGATTCTTTTTTCCCTCCGATTTCCGCTCTCTCCTCTCGTTCGGTCTTTTCGGCATAGTCCCCCGCCTTATTCCCCTGTTTAAAAGAAACTTTTTTTATGTCTGTGCTACTAATTATTCCGGTCCCATTATATAGTTTTGTGACCTCGGGCTACCCACTCCTAGGTCTTGTTATGCTTTTCATCGGGACTGTCATCGATTCTTCTGACTTAGCGATTTTTCTCCTCATTGCTCGTTGAGCTCGTTCTTCGTTTTTTTTCCCTCTTTGCTTTTTTGCTGAGCTGTCAACCCCGTCAGTGAGTCGTGCTCAGTGTTATCCTTCGCGTGCCGTTTCTAGTATTCGTGCCCCTGCTATTGCACCACTTCTTGCTGTTGATTTTGCGGTTCGCGGGTGACATCGTTCGAAGTGGCTCTTTTTCGAGACGGTGCTTTTTCGCCAATTTTTGGGTACTTCGTAGATCTAATTCTTCTAGTGCGCCCTCGCCGGAGCTTGAGTGTGCGTTTTTTTGTGTAAACCGCCGGCCGCGCCCTGTGTTGCTTATTTTGTCCAAGGCTTTTTCTTGCGCCTTGCAGTTTTTTTGCTATTTCAGTTTCTTGTATCTTGCTTGTCTCAGCTTTCGATGATTCTAGCAGTTCTGCTATGCTTTGTGCTTTTGTTCTTATCTTGCGCTTAATTCCTGGTTTGTTCTCGCCCCCTTTCTGGACTACTATCATACTCGATTCGTTGCCTACTTTGTTTTTTTTGACCCTCGATGCTCTTATTTTTGCTGGTCCCCTTCGTCGTAGCGCTGCTCCGCCCTTACGTTTTCACTTTTTTAGTCCTTGCTTATCGTCTTACTCAAACAAATGGACGAAGCAATCCGCCCAGCTTCGGTTTTTTTTTTTTTACTTTTTTTTTTTGTGCTCACCTGATATCATGACCGTGCCCCTATTTGCCTTTTTTTTTTTTTTCGCGCCTTCATTTGGCCTCCTGCCCCTGTCGAGCCGTTTGCTGATGTGCTCTGCCTATCTAGTGTAATTTTTTTTCGATCTTTTTTGTTTATATTTTAGTCTAGTAGCTCTTTGTCGCTTGCTACTTGCTTGACTATAACTACTATTCTGAGCATGCCCTACTTCAACTAGTCCTATTTTTTTTTTTTTTTTTTTTCTGTTTACTTTTACTTATTGTTATACACACGGTTTTAGTAAACAATTTTTTTATGTTGTTGGCAGATAAATTGAACTTTACTTTGATTTCAACACTTCACGTTTGTTATATTTACAATGGATTTCCAAAGTGACCTTTGTCATTGGCTTGGATCTAATCACCTCCCTTGTTTTCATCAGATATCAACATCAATTATTGATGACCATTCTCGTTTTAGAACAGATTAAACAGATCATATTTGCTTTTTGCCATCCTGAGCACTTTTTTGTTCAATATCATTAAGATCTTGTACAAGGCAATTATGGGATGCTATTACACTTTTTTTTAGTTCTGCATCTTATACTTGTCATGTAGATCATAATGTCAATAATTTTTGATTAATGTTTTTCTTTTTTGTATTTCTATGTCAGACACTTTATTCTTTTTTCACATAGGATGAGTTAGATATCATCTAGTATTTTTATTTTCAGCCTTTGGAAACTTTTTTACTACTGTCTTAAATTGATGTCTTCAAAACTGAGGGAGTCTCAGACTTGTTTTGTTCCATTACATTTCAGTTAACATTCTAAAAAATAGCTAAAATCTTTTGGAAATTCATTAGTGAATTTAATTTAACCGTGAACTGCGTGCATTTGACTTTAATCCTTTTGTACATGGTAATTTGTTGCTCGGAAAAGACTGAGACGAATCCGATCTTTTATTAAGGCCATAATCGTTCCTGTTCCGCCGCCTCCATCACGTCCCTCGAGGATATATGCGAACATGCATACCATTCCCCCTCCGGTTATGTCTGTCCTCCCTTGCCAATGACTGCAAATGCTCGTCGTCATCCCCTTTGCGGTGTCCACTGACGACTTTTTTTATTTTTTGCTGGGCTGATTTAGTTTCATCCCCCGTGGTGTCCTTCTCTTATGTTACCCCGTCTCACCCAAGGTTGGACTGGGCACGTATCGGTGTTATGCTACACCACTCTCTTCACAATGGATTTCTTTTTCTCTGCTTTTGCCATCCTCTTTTATTTACACCATTATTGGATCATCACCGCCACAGACTCCCTGTTGGGGGTTTTAGTACATGAAGGAGGTTGTTTTCATGCAAGTACAAGATTTGGATCCATTACGACAAGTTAATTGGTTAAGAGCAGCTAGCAGCGATGTCAGGCTATTGGAATATGGGATTTCGATCCATGTACACAGCTATATGCTTGGAAACTGATTTTTGACTTCAGTTGAATAATCAGATCTCCTTGGAATAATAGTGGCCATTTGATCAATGGCTCTTTCATGAGTTTGTACTTTAGGTTTTCCTCTATTTTTGTCATCAAGGTAAACAAAAAAATTAGGATGGTATGTGGGAGAGGTTTGTTTGAAATTCAAGGCCTTTTTCCGTTTTTTGCTGTAGGCGATCTGTGGTTTGTTGTCGCTTGCGGTCTTTCCCTCGCTTGCAGCTTTCTTTTTATCCCTACTTGGTTCCTAATGTAGTACTTATATTGGACTGGGAAGTGAAGTATAGAGGTCGAGCTAGCAACGCTTGTGCTGTTGATGCGGGAACATATTGGTTGTACCTTGTGCTTATGCAATGGTATTGACTCCTAGAAAAACGAAGTGGTGATTGGTTTTTCATGGAGAGAGCTCATTTTCAATCCCGCTATTGGTTGTCCACCTGTGACTTGCAATCTGTTTTTTTCGGTTTTTTTCCCATGCTTTATCGAAAAGCGATTTGATAGTGCATCCCTCTTTGAAGAGGTGCTATTTGAAGTATGCTGGAACATTGTGAATGCATGCGCAACTTGCTTTTTCCTCTGTTAAATCTTCAGAAACATATTCATTGGAAAGTATTTGACTAACCATATGTTGGCACAGTTCGGTTCTTAGTTATGGTACTCCTAGAATGCTCTTCCTCGAATCCATCATGGCAGCCATACATTTGAGGAAAAACTCAAGCATTTATACGAAGTCATTTGATTTGAAAAACTACACCTCGCTAGTTGTGTTGTTCCTATGGTCTACTTGGTTGCGGTGTAGCAAATTTTTCCATTCTCATAAGGTGGATTTATTTTTTGAACACAACAATTTGCGCATAGTTGCTTCACACAACTTGTGTTTTCCCCTTTTTTTTTTCTTTTTTTCTTTTTTTTTTTTTTCCTGCAACAAGCATTTAAAGGTATATGTATGTTTGTTTTCATGTTTGGTGGCCCATTTAAATTAGAGGAAGATTCTTTATGATACCCTAGTCCAAGATGGAGAGGAGGATGGTTAGGATTTGCTAAAAATTTTCGGAAGTCCCCACCGTTTATATTCACCTCTAGTTGTCATTTGGATTTTTTGGTAGTTTTGAATGGCTATACGAGTATTTCTCATGAGTGTGTTGGGATCTATATAGATGTATGAGTTGTGACGCTTTTTTTTGTTTTCTTTTAGAATGTTTTGTATATTGGTTCTCTATTATGCATTTCATTTATGTTCTTTTCTTTTGTATTTCTTTAGAATATGTACGTACCATCGTTCTTATTTTTTTGGTTATGATCTCCTGTTTTTACCATTACTTCTCATTTATGTGTATGATGACAAAACTATATTGTTTTTCCATGCTTTTACATATGTCGCTTTGATTTCCTCGTTGTAGCCAATTTTTTTTTTCCAACCCTTAGCCATCATAGCGGTACAATTTATTTTATTTTTCTTTTTTCTTAGCGTCAAATATTGTTTTTTTATTTTTTCTTTATAATGTATATGTCACTGTAAGCCTAGCTCCAGCATTTTAGTTGCTTAATTTCTTTTCATCCTTTGTTATGTTGTTGTCAATCGCGGTAAAATTATTTTTAGATTTTGTTATTAAAATTTGTTTGATTTTCTTCTAAAATTACAAGCAATTGGGTTGCTACACTAATTTTTGCTCCTTACAGAAATTATGTAATCTCACTATGTTTATGATGTTTTAATTGATCAGAAGTTTTGGTTTCACTTTACCCACCATTGGTCAATTATGGAACTATTATGTTCGGCAATGGCTGCTCATTGTCCCTCATTGCAGGTGCAAATCCTCACCTCATTTTTGCTTATTCGTTATATTAGATAGTATTGTCCACCACCAAGTATTTGATTTTGGCCCCACATATTCCATTATGTAGCATGATATTTCACAACGTTATTTGTAAGCTTTGAGTTACTTTAAGAGCAACTCGATTATTTTTGTTTGTTCTTCTTTCCCGATGCTTAACCTTTTTTTTCCTTTTTCCTGATTTTTTACACATGGCCGAGTTTTTCTTTTTTTGTCAAGGTTTTAAATAGTCTTTAATGAGATGTTCAACTTCATGGTGTTCTCACATCAATTGCCCCCGGCTGATATTTTTCGCAATTTATCGTGGAAGATACGGAGGTTCTGTTCCTACTGGCTTCGAACTGGCTCATGCTCTTTTCCGGTACCCTTCCACAGACTTGCATAGGCTCCCGTTTGGCCGTTTGCGCTTTTCGGTTGTTGGATGTTGCTTGGCCTTTTTTGAGCACCAGATTTGGGTCTTTGTACAACTCTCACTAGTATTTCGTAGTCAAACCTCTGTTTTATTTTATCATTTACCAACTAGGTATGGTATGCTAGCATTTGCAATCATTGATGTATGTTTGATCTGGCTTTTTTGTT